>JBBPLW010000006.1:166745-278263 GCA_038089995.1 Tylopilus balloui | reverse complement strand
GGGCTCATCTTCAGGGCAGGGGTCAGGGCTATTTATGACCCTGCAAGGGTTAGAGCTGATACATTTTAGTTCTTTTGCAAATGTTAAGTCTTTCCAAAATGCTCCAACATTGGGACACTTATTTGAGTCACTGTACCCATTTCCTTGAGACCAGTCATCTTGATAACAATGGAGGGACCTTCTTACTCCTCTGGTAAAGTGGGGGATGCTTCCAGAGGAGGAAAAACTTGCTCCTGGAGGAGCAAAGACACTTCCCCAAAGAAAGCTTCTTGGCTTGGAAGTGCATCTGCCAGATAATGGAGTTCTGGCAGTTCTGCTTCTGGGTCCAGTCCATACATCATGTTGAGGTCATCAAGTTCATTTGTGGGAACAAGAGGGTTATGAGAGGCTGCTGCTGCTACTGTCAGGGCCAAATGAAGCAAGAATTCTACTGAGGACAGAAATGCATTTGACATCAGAGATTGGTCCTTGATTCTGGTGACTGGGATTGATGAGAATAGAAGAAGGGAGAGGGTAAGAAGGAGGAGGTGGTGTACGAGTTTCATGACACATGTGGTATTGGGGTGAAGGTGTCAATGAAGGTTCTGGCTGTTGCAAAAAGAGGGTTTCAAGACAAGAAGGGTCCTCTTCTTGTACTGGAATGAGATTTGTCCCAGAATGGTTAGATTGAGATGAGGGTAAAGTCAGCTGATCTTCTTGATCCAAAGGCTGTGTTGGTCTAGAAGAATCTTCAGGATATCCCAAAGAGTAAACCACTATTTTGGATGGATTATCAGAGTTTCTCTGAGAAGGTTGGTAGGATCTGAAAAAAGATTTGATCCTATCATGAAGCACTTCCCAGATATTGAAAGGGAGAAGGTATTGCAGTTGAGGATAATTTGACAACAAGGATTGGCTAGTACTAGATGAGGTAGAGGAGATATAATTATCACCTATGTTATAGGTCCCGACACTGACACAGTCTAGGGTATAACCTAGTAAACTAATGTGATACATATGTCTTGTATCAGCACTCATGTGAAATGTAAGATGAATTGTATGAATAGATTCTCCTCTATCCTCCATCTGATTCAAAGGAAAGGTGGGTCACCCATCCATATCTCAAACAAGGTTAAATGAGGTCAGTCCTGCAAATATGAGTATATCATGTAGGAACTGTGGTCTTCCACCTAGCCTGACAATGAAGTTTTTCATTAGAGCCTCAAGCTCTGCATGCACCATTTCATAATTGAACATATTGCAGATATCAATGACAGTAAGTGTGTCTCAATTATATAAGGTGGGGCTCATAACCTAAAGAAATGATAGAGAACTTTCTTTCTCTGGGTATGTAGTGCAACAGCAAGGAATGAACAAGTGTGGAGACTCACTTGTATATGCAGAGGCTTGGTAGAGCAGCACTGAAGCGACTACCCAACAAAGGGGTCTACTTACTCTGCAAGAACAAGCAAATAGACGACCCGAAGGCTGGAGGGTAGGAGCAAGACCTTGTGACAGATCCCGACGGTTTCCAGAGGTATTTGAGTTGCAGTAAGAATAACTCTGCCTTCAATACCAAGGAAGATGGTGATAAAGGAAAGAGAACAAGACTGGGGGTTTCCCAGGCTTGAGCCCTTCTTATATACATTCTATATTGTATGTACATGTTGTGGTCTAATCTAGATTAACCTAACCTCTAGAGATAAGAGGGCATAATGCTATTGGTAGTTACCATATATGCGAGCATAGCCTAGATAAGGGTCTAGGGTTGTGAGTCATGATACATAGCCATGCATAGCCATGGAATGGAAGAGAGGCATGTGGCATGTGGCAGAATGGAAGCATAGCCATAAGGCTGTGGTATAACATGAGGCATGACACATCATGATGTGGCAGATCTTGAGATGTGTGTCCTAATTAGGGAGGCACTCACGAAGAGGCACTGCATCCTAATAAGGAATGTGGCATGACATTATGTAAGCATAACTGCATTACTGCTTGAGGTTCCATGCTGCGAGTGAGTGTGTAGAGCAAATGAGCCTTTGGAAAAATACAGAAAAATGTGGAGAAAAATAGGTTTCGTAACAAGCACTACAGTACCCTTAGTTCTTGGTAGTACAGAGAGCATGCTAGCACTTGTAGCACAAGGGCAAAAGTTCCAGTAATGGATTAAGATTTAGAGTTTAGTGATCGGGTAACTGATCACTGATGGGAGTGGAAAACAGAGTTTATCCCCTATGATAGTACTAAGACCGTTATCTCCACTAGGTGGAGATAGTGTGGCTTTTATATGTAATTTACAAATGGAGATTAAAATCTAATCTAATCAATGAACTATGTGTAAAAGACAATATAATGTCATAGACAACATCATGTGACTGTCATGGAATATCATGGAATGTTCAAGAACATGCTGAGCATTCTATATGATGTCATAATGACATCACTCTGGGAATATGATATCATTGATTAGTAAGCATTGGGGAAATGACATCATTGACTATGATGTTATATGGAAGGTCATAGAACCTTCCATGTCATATGGCCAAATTATGTAATCTGGGCCATTTCTATGATCACATGATTGCTTAGATAAGGTCATATGCCTTATATAATCACTAGGATAAAGTCCTAATGACATCTAGGAACTTATGCTTGTTGCTCATGCAACTTATTGTGCAAAACCACTATAGGTGTTTTTGCACATTGCTCATTAGCATAAGTGACTACTTATATTTTGTCATCCTACAGACTACTTTTCCTTGTAGGTGGTAATCAGTCTATCAGACCACTGGAGTTCCAAAAAAGTGCTGCCAAGGGTGTCAAGGCCCTGTTTAAAATTGAACAGGGAATCCTGAAGGACTTTTTGTGTTCTTTCTTCAATATTCATAGAACAATGACTGTTTTACCACCAGGCCCAGTAATGAAGGACACTGAGTGCCCAACTTAAAGTTCAACTTGATGAAGCTTGCGCTGGGACTCCGAGCTCCAAGGCTCGCCCGTGCCCTCAAGCGCAATTTGGATTCGTCACGAGTAAACTCAGTTTAAATGAACACAATTGATCTCGGAATACAATTCATATAGTTTGAACGCATACAAATCATCGTACTAAGCCTCCACCTCAAACCAATCATCACTCGCAAGCTCTACGAAGCTGTTTTGCATCTAGCATCCCACTCAGCCAACGATCCAATACGCTGATTGAGTCAAACTCACCCAATGCGACAAAATGCCAGCGATCAAATCAGGGAATGGGCGGATCATCACCTGCGGGCCACCCAGTCCCTCTTGCTGCACATATAAGTGAATGATATCAGATTGCATGAACGAGGCTCCGTTGTCATCGTCATTGAGCTTTACGAGAAGGAAGATCCATTCACGACCATTGGTCAGAGCACCACGGACAACCTGTTTACTGATAAAATGACATGTCAGAAACGCGAACGCCCAGGCCCATAGGATCAGCTTACTTAAGATGCTTTGCGCATGCAAAAAATTCAGCGACTGCCTGAGGAATGTGGTTCGCTGGATCGTGTAGCTTGGCTTCGACGACAAACAGGCCAGTTGAATCTCCCATATTCCTCTTGATGGTTAAAAGCCGTGAGTCTTGTCGGAAAATTCCTAGGGAAAATGATGAGGTGGAGTATTGAGAGAATTCAACCGTAGATTTACTAGCATTCTTCTTGTTTGCTACTATGGCGGCATAATCTATAAGTCCGGAAATGTTTATGTTTGACGGACCAATGTTGACACTGGGTACAGCATATTCCATGGTGAGAACCATACGCTTATCGGAGGATAACATTGCAGCAGCCCGGAAGAAGAAAGTATCTATCCAAGCACGGGCACTTGCTTCGGTCTGGCGAGGCATCAGAGCTGCGCAAATGCGATCGAACGTTAACATACGCTCCTGGCAACGAGGCTTTCCAACAAGTTTAATTGGCGATACAGTTTATTAGAAGACCAAAGGTCGTCCTCATTTAGGGAAGAGGTCGTCGCGATGCGTTCATCGAGATCGGATTTCAGGCTGATACTGCCTGCAAAAGTGATGTTCAACTTCGACAAGTTATCGTTGTCCACATTGGAGAAGGAAAGAGACTTCAGGAAGTGAGTCGTGGAAACTCGTCTCGTAACCAGAGTCGTACCTGTGACACTTTCATCCTCGCCTCAAAGATAGCAAGTATTTCGAGGACACGTTGGTCAAAATCGTCGTTCGGGACCAAGGCTCCTTCCGGATTCACCGACTCCACGTAGGAGAAGGTTTCTTTCAGCTTGGAAAGCTAGTTGCAGTTCCAGTCCACTGAGACCGGAGAATTTGCGCTTCTTCGGCTGGCGAGGCTCGCCCATGAGGACAATGATGGTGAGATGGGATAGATTGTTGTGAATCCGAGAAGGCTGTGATTACATAATGCATCGCTCCTTTTCTCATGCCACGAGGCTATTCTCGAGAGCCGGTTCGCTTTTCTTTATTTGTCGTTATGGGACACCTACTCATATTTCCAGTAGGTGCACTATATCGACGATCCAGAGCTTGCCTACGTCATGCAATGATATCGTGAGACCCACGATTTCTATCACGCTCTCTTTGGTCTCCGTGTCAGTGCTTTACCTGAGCTCGCCCTTAAATCATTCGAGTGCGCCAATTTAGGGCTCCCCATGACTGGCCTAGCCCTTGTGGTATCTGTCAAATTGAAGAAGGCTCAATGTGATAGGCTCTGGCATGAATTCATACCATGGGGGATTAGATGTGGTGGAAGTGTGAGGTGTCTTCTGACCATATACTGGGAACAGAGATGGGACCAAAAAGTTCAGGACATAATGAAAGAGCTTGGTGTGTGGGATCCACCAAGTGGGTTGAGTATCCATTCTCCATGACAATTGACAGCAGCTTCCTGTCATTGTGATGTCTATTTCATAGAGTGGCAATATTCTTGGTATCTAAAGTATACAATTGTTATTACCACATCAGAATACTGCATTCCACAGAGGTCAAGATCTGAAAGCCAATGAGTTTAGAATTGACCTCTTCTAGTCACACTAAGAATTGTATGCATGTGACATTTATTCCAACTCAATGCCTTGTTGCCCTTACAGTTAGGTTTTCACCAATAACCTTTTCTTTAAATATTCCAGCAAAAGCTTAAAGTAATGTCTCTAGCATTAGGATACATATGAGCTATAATAAGCAAAGTACAGGTTTATCTTTAGTTTACTTCATGAGAAATGACTTCATCCTAAAAACTATGAGAGTTCATATGCTATTAAAGATATCAGAATACTTACTTTTTCAACATCCTGAGGGGCACTGAATACAATGCTTTCTATTGCCATTTCAAAACATTCAGTATCATTATTGAGCTGTGTGTGATGAAAGTAGGATTCTCTTGCAATCAAGCTGACATGACAAATGTTGAACTTTTGTAGCAAAGAATTGAGACAAAGGACTAACTTAGCCATAAGACAAGTTGCATAAACTATGGAAAATAATAATCAATCAGCAAGCAAAGTAAGTTTGCAATGAAATGCAATATACTTACTGCCACCAATAGGAAAACTCATAAATAGATGACCTTGATCAAGTTGAGCTACTGTCCACTTTGATATTTCTTAATTAATCAAAATTTTCAGTGTCCTCAAAACAAATACCTACAAGTGCCACTGTAATCACAGTAACTAGACTAATGACAATATCTATCAGCAATACAGTTGCTTTGAAATAATAAATACCTGGTTATCAGTCCAGTTTGAATGCAAAACCTTGTTAACCTTTCAACCAACACCTTCAATCTACATACCAATAAATTAACTTAATCTTTATATCATAAACCACTTACCTCATAGACATCAAGGGACCACCTTTTTTTAGGTTATAGTATAGTGATCCAGCAATTAAAACATCCATCACAATGGAGAGTCCCAACCAAACAGGAAATGACCACTATTAAAACTAATAAATATAGAAAACTGCTTGTGAAGATAGGACTCACAAATATGACCACATATTTGGACTCATCAAGCTTGGAAGTCACACTAATAAATGATGCACAGGAGTAAGTATTCCAATCTATTCATTTTGAAATGAATCACATACACAGATAGCATAGAAATGAATCCAAATGCTAACTTGAAATGAGTATAAGCTGATTGACCAATATATGGCTTTCACCTCCTTCAAGGACTAAAATGATGCACTAAAATGGATTAACAATGTTGATCATGTATTTAGTAATGAACATACAAGCATCACTGAGATTATGTGAGCTTGATTGGCTTCAACTGAAAATATTATAGTTTTCCATCTATTTATAATTAATGAGTTTTATTGCTTACAGATGTAGATGCGGCTGATGAAGTATGCATGGACAAGACATTCAGTTATTGCCTAAATTTCATGTCAGCTATTGCATGAAACTTTGAAGTTACCTATGTATATTACACATGTTACAATATAAACTGCCAAACCCCTATCAACAACATTAAAGGAATGACATTGAGTTTCTCACAAAAAATATCCACATACCATAAAGACTCCTTGAGCTGCTTCATGGACATTACAGAATCATTAGCATGGGCAACAGCAGTCATGTGACATGATGTTGCACTGGTGATGATTAGAAGGATTGCAGCTTGGGTATCATCTTACTTACAACTCTAGAGCTTGCATCACCCTGTTTTGATCAGTTGATGCTAAGCTTTGACATAAAAAACTAACCAGATGAATATGACCTATAGTTAGAAATGTCAATGCCAATGCCACCTACATATCTTGAAAGTACCCACAAAACCCTTGACCCAAAGAGGGTCACGGTTATGAATCCGTGTCCAAAGGTACAGCCCAACTTGAGTAGTTAGTATCAGAAAGAAGCTGGCACAGGCAGCTAATCAATGATGGAAACAAAAGGGGGTACGAGTCTCACATTGATGTCAGTGATATACCGGCAGACACTGTAGGGAGACGGTTCTCCAATTGTCGTCCGGTGAACTCGAATGGTAGCAGCGTCGACATTGCTGAGTTAATGCTCGAGAGTGGGTTTGCAAGCGTCAAGAAGGGACGCGAGGTATGCCAGTTTATATGTCCGCAGGTGCCGGTCGGGCACGGTCAAGGCGGTACGGTCCTGAGAACGGTTGTCAATGTTCTGCGCATGTTTAGTAAGTGGATCATTCGCAATGTACTGGGCAGCGCACTGGTTCGCCGGTGGGTGACTTTGCCCGCGACGAGAAAGGGTACGAGGTATTATTTATATATCGACAAGTGCAGTCGGGCACTCGGGGCGGTACGTTCCATGTAACAGTCGCAAGGTTCCGTGCGCGGTGTTTGATGGGTTGATCATCCGGCTCCAGTGTGATTCCGGTGCACTGGACGGTGTGTATGGTTCGCCGCTGTGTGGTCCGAGCCAATGTGAATTACTGTGACCGCGCTAACCCACTGTGACTCGACCTCACGAGTTGATCACAACATTGCTATCAGCTTCCTACCATAATCTCCAAAATAGACCGAAGAGTTCAAGGAATACAATTCATACTGATACCCAGAATGCCTCCAAAGAAACAAAATGCGTCTTCATCTTCCAAGGTGAAGGAGGACAAGGTAATCCCATCGGTCGCAGTTCATATCTTGGACTAACTAATCAAGGCTCCTTGCGAAGACTTTTGGCTTGAAGAATGTGCGCAAACCCCTCCGCGAATCCACTGATCATGTTGAGGACCATGGTTTCGTAGAAAAACAAGTCGGCCAGGGTCCAGAAGCAAGTGCAACAACTCCAGGCGCAGGCAGCCATGGCAGGGAAGTCCAGGGAGGCACTCGCGAAGGAGAAAGAAAAGGAGCTACAAGCTAAGGCCAAGGCAGAAGAGGAGAAGCGCAAGAAGGAAGAAGCTACTCTGTTCAAGCCCGTGCAAACGCAGAAAGTACCCTTCGGCGTTGATCCCAAGACCATTCTCTGCGCGTTCTACAAAGCGGGGAGCTGTGAAAAGGGTAGTAAGTGCAAGTTCAGCCATGATCTTGATGTGGGTCGGAAGGTAGAGAAGAAAAATCTCTACCAAGATAGTCGGGAGGATAAGATGAAGGGTTCGTGGACATACGCTCGTTACCGTCATTGATACTAACGCGCATCGAAACAAATGTCAGACACGATGGATAACTGGGATGAGGAGAAACTGCGAAGTGTGGTGCTGTCGAAGCATGGTAATCCGCGAACCACGACAGACGTGCGTAACAATGTTCTTCAGTATATCCAACTCACGCACGTGTGCAGATCGTTTGCAAATACTTCATCGAGGCCATTGAGACGAAGAAGTACGGAGTCTTTCTCATTATTCACTGTACCCTGCATTCCCCATTTTATAGATTTGGATGGTTCTGGGAATGTCCGAACGGTGGGGAGAAGTGCCAGTATCGTCATGCTTTACCTCCCGGATTCGTACTGAAGTCTGAGAAAAAGGCTGCGGAGGAGGCTGCAAAAGCGAACGTAATATCACTCGAGGAGTTCCTGGAGACAGAGGTAGACTTTGACACTGTCAGAAAGATCTGAGAAGCTCATTCTATTTCAGCGGCACAAACTGGGTCCCAATTTCACCCCAGTTACACCTGAAACTTTTGCTATCTGGAAGAAGACACGAATGGACAAGAAGGAGGCAGAAGCAGAGGCGTTGCGCAAGGCCAAGGAAACACAACACGCGGCGGGCAAGATCACCGGAATGAGTGGTAGAGACCTGGTAAGTCCTTGTTCAGGCTCCGATAGCTGAATTGACCCGGGATCAGTTCCAATACAACCCAGAGTGGTTCGAAGATCAAGACGAGGGAGACGGGTCGGACGACTTCGATCTCTCTAAGTACAGACGCGATGAAGAGGAAGTATACGCGGAGCTTCGGCAGGCGGAGCAAGGCATCAGTAATGTGCATTTGTATGAAGACGAGGATGCAAATGAAGACAACGACGTATGTGGGCCTTGAATCGGTGACGGGTAGCTCGCCCTTGTTTACTGAGTCGTTCTATACCTGTCGTCCACACTCGAATCAACATGCATTCGTGTTCGCCTGCGGCTGTAGTTTCGTAATGTTTCCATGTGACCGCTGTTGAACTCCAAGCGCTTTGACCGCGACAATTCAGTTGACCGTTGCCTCGTTTTTACGAACACGACGGTTGTATCGTTTGCCCGCAACGCTCTAAGCCATGTCTCGTGTGTCCGCCTCCTCGGTCAAAACCACGTTGGCTCCTTCGACATCTCGTTCTCGAGCGGCTACCCCGTCTAAGCCATCTGCTAGTACAGTAGTGCCCCCTTCGACTCCTCGCGCCCGGACAAAGTCTATTCCAAAGTCACCCTCCAAGACGACTCGCCGAGCTCCACCCGCAGAAGAGATCCCAACCCCTAAAGTACCTCTTAGCATCAAAGAAGCCATCGCTCTCAAACGCGCAGAAGCTAAAAAGTCTGCTGTAAAACCAGTCACCAGCAGAGGCGCTGGCTTCGATAACTTTGGCACCTTGGAGGATAGTGTGTCTGGCTCCGGTTCAACCAAGAAAGAGGTAGACGAGGATACGGATCTCGGTCGGTGGTCCGTGAAAGAAGCCATCGAGCGTGCCCGCAGTACTGGTATGGACGTCTGTTCTTTCTCGCACCCTGAAAGCTTACCTGACAAGATTTATGTGAAAGGTTCAATCAATCTTTCCTCACGTTCATTACCATGCCTGCCGTCTGCCCTATTTGAGATCCACTTGGGAGTGAAGCCTGACGCGCTAAAGTCAGCTCCACAGGAACCCCCCATAGGATCCTCAGAGGCTCCAGGTAGACGGCCACAACGTGGAAGTCCCGCATGGTTTGAAGCACAGGACCTCCAAGTGCTGAAAGCATGGAACAATGAGATCGTCGAGATCCAACGGGAGATCTCGCTCTTTGGGTCACTCAAGACCGTCGACGTATGTCTGCTCCGCTCGTTATCAAAGTATCTTACTGAGTATCATGACAAAGTTACACCAAAACAAGATCTGCGCTCTACCAGACACTTTTGCTGACCTGACAGCACTCACTAGCCTAGATCTTTCACATAATTCATTAACGTCGGTTCCTATTAATCTCTTCGCACTCCCTGCACTCTCCATCCTAAATCTCTCGTATAATGCCCTTGTCGCTTTGCCATTCGGTGAACCGTTTTCAGGCTCCTCTAGTCGATCGCGAACATACACCCATAGCTCCGGAGGATTCTTTGGCCCAGTGATCGTTCGCGCCAATGAGCCGCTGCCACGCCTTATGTCGCTAGACGTCTCTTTCAACGAACTGACCGCTTCTGCCATCGACCACAAGAATCTTCCGTCTGGCCTATCCAAGGTCGACATGTCTTCGAATCCTATCGCTTCAGGGAACTCTGATTCTTCGGCCCTCATACTTGCGTTTGGGGGCCTTAGTCAACTTAAAGAACTTCGTCTAGCTCATGCGGACATTGGCGACGATGCCTTCCCGTCGACTCTTTTCACAGGGGATGCTTCTCGGAGTTTCTCCTCATTGCATATTCTTGATCTCGAAGAGACGCGTGCAAGTGCTGAAGCTGTAACGTCAGCATTTTCTGGATTGAAACAGTCGATTGTGTTTGATACGACGGCTGATGAACCGCAAGGAGGCGCTCTTAGAATAACTGTAGGGAAGAAGGTCTTGAAGGAAGCTTGGGAGATTGAAGCTGAGCGCCGGGTGAGGCACAGGAGTGGAAGGTCCTTGGTAGACGGAGGTCCAACATCAGGCACCAAGGATCGTCCCTCACACGAAGCACCATTAAAGGAACCATGGGAGATCGAAGCGGAACAGGGGCTGCTGACTGAGGGCGGTCGTAGACGCGCAAGAGTGGCTGCGGTTGCAGCAACCAAATCTCCGGTCGCAGCAGCGAGCGTTTCGTCCGAAATCGGAAAACGAAGTTCGGTCGCTGGTATCGGACATCCAGGCTCTCCCCCACCGCAAGTTACCCCATCACCGACATTCAACTTGAGCAATCCTCTGTATTATCATGCAGCTACCCAGACACTCACCCTCCCACCTTCAGCGCCTCCTTCGAGGTCGCACGCTAGGTCCTTCTCTCTCGCTACATCTGCTTTTAATGCACACGCCAACTCAGGGAAAACCGATATTGCTTTGCCTACACCAAGTCTTCCTGTTAGAGCAATATCTCCGCAATCCTTTGCACGATCGCTCAAGATCCTCATTCTCAGCAATCGCAAGCTGGACTTATCCGTTTCTTTGCCTTCTTGCCAACCCGGAATGGATGCTGATCTGATACCAACCCTGGAAGAACTCGTCCTGGACGGATGCGGTTTTGGCGACAACGTCACTGTAGCACGCCAGGTCGAGGGCAGTGCGTCCCCGATCAAATCAAGCGAGCCCCTTTTGCCATTGCTTACGCGGTTGTTTCCCAACCTGAGGACGCTGGATGTCTCGTATAACTCGCTGACGTCCGCCGCGCTCCAAAAAGACATCTTGATCGACCTCATCATGGCGTCGGCCGAGAACGCCGCCGGTCGTACGGGACTGAGGCACCTCCGACTCCGAGGGAACCGCATCACGACGCTCGATGGCTTCCAGGAGGTGGCAGAGATCTTCAAGGGTCACCGCACTGTTCCTGTCTGGAGGCTCGAAGAACTAGACTTGCGAGACAACGAAATCGCCAAGCTGCCACCGGAGCTCGGCTTGTTACCGCTGGACGTCTTTTTGGTAGACGGGAACGTGTAAGCTTTCGCTGTCCGCCCTCTGTGATGCGCACTTTACGAGCTCATTACGTTTTCGTTTCAAAGTTTCCGAATTCCTCAGAGGCGGATCTGGGAACGTGAGGGAACCAAGGGCCTATTGAGCTGGTTACGCGGACGTATAGAATGACACGAGAGCGATAACCTGTCGAACTTGCTTTGTACGTACATAGTAGCATATAGCTCGACAACGGGTAATGCAGCATGTAGATTTGTCTAACCTTGGAACGAGACCTGCTTGTCCAGGCTTCTGCGGGACGCTGATGCACATCAGCAGGAACACGGGTATCCGTATTGTCATCTTTAATGAAGAAGTGGCTGCTAATTCTTTCCAAGACCGTGTTCTGGAGCTTGATGAGTCTACGATACTTTTCTGACCAACGGCTAGGCACGCCGCACGCTGAGTCGATACGTACAACGCTAGTCTTACATCCCGTCCGTGTTCAATCGTTCACCCTGGCCACCGCGGGCCAAGGGTTGACAATGTAGCCCTCGACGCTACCTGGCCGATCGTCGCCCCACTCGGGTAGGTGCGTGAGCTCGCGGTTCGCGGATCTCTGCAGCGCTCTCAGTTGCACGAGGGCACACCAGGCTTGTCATCAAAGGCTGCCAATCGAATGTCTACCTCCCCAGTGCTGACTTCCGATCGGGTGACGTCCTTCTGGATATGTAGTCGTCTCAGGTCGATGGCAAGCCGCTGACCCGTGATGTTGGCGAGAGTGATGGGCAACCTGTGACAGAAAATCACTCCCTTCGTACCTCTGCATGAAAACACACGATTTCCAAGGACGGACGAGTTTGGAAAATCAAAGAGTGGAGTCTACCTGAATCGTCGGACGCTCAGTACGATCGACCTCGACTTTCATTGCTTACCCTACGAAAGACAGTCCGTGCTTGCATGCTGTATCAAAAGTATCACGCGCCCGAATAGAAGCGCATTTGCTCACCATGCGATGGTGTTTGCTATATCACCGATCGTGTTCGCCTAGAAGTGAGTTGTTATGGAGAAGCAGGTCGGGCGATACGGACATCCTACTCACCGAGAAGGACATAATGGCGTGTCTACGAACGAGACGGGAGACACGAGATAATTCGCATGCGTAGTATTTCTGCGTAAAAATCGTCAACCCAAATAACATACTTCCAAGATACATGCTCAGCGCGTTAGATTATCTTCACCGGTCTAAACTGCGTGCACAGAACGTATCCGACGATCCAAGTCAACCACTGGGATATGTGTCCCAGGGGGGTGATAGAATTCAGCGCAGCAAGTCGCTCACCAAGAAAGGTGTATAAAGTATACTGTATCAGTGTACAGTTAATTTGGAGATTATGGTAGTACGAACAACCCAGCCTCACACCGCACGTCCCAGCGGAGGCGTGGTCTGTACCAACTCAAAGTGATTGTCTCAGCATATCACACAGTCTTCGCTACGAGGCTTGACTGACGGCTGACTGCACTTGGGATATACGTGAGCACCACGATAGCGGGCGGGGCATACATAGAGGATGATCATCACCACGAGGGCGATAGTGATCTTGCGGGAACGACCCTGCAATATCCAGATTTGCAGTAGCACAAAGACTGATGTTGCGATTTATAATGGCTGCCTCCGGACCACGGAGGACCTACCATGCACAGAGCTATGAGACCAGATTTGGAAGGTCCACCCCCAGGAATAGGCAAGGCAAGCCCGTCCGTCTGCGACTCAACCATCCAGACGGTTCACACAAGGAGCGTCACTCACTGTGTTTGAATGCAATAGAAGAATCCCAACCACTTGGGAGATGTTGACTGACTGCATGAGGAGATTCACGTAGCGATTTCCAATAAGAAAGCACTTGACGACCGAAGATGGACTCCCTTGGCAGATGTACATCATCTGCGGACTGAGCGTAAGAAAGGTCATGTCGCGCGAAGAGGGGTTAAGATGTCCTACCTCGTCATCGAGCGTCAGCAAGTAATCCCAGACAGGCAGAGCACAGCTGCTGGAAGTAATTGTACTGGGAACGAGAGGAAAACATTCGCGAGAAGAAGACAAGGCTGGATTCGGACATACCGTATGAGACGCACATCTCCAGTGATCTGGGACGCGGTCAAGGCAATCATATTGACGAAGAGATGAGCCAGGCCAACGTCGTCGCTGTGAAATTAAGCACGAATTTATGCTAGGTGTTCTGCCTTATCTGAGTCGACTTGCCTGGACGTGGGGACGTCCTGAGCAAAGCGAGAAGAAAGCTGAAATAAGACAAGTGGTTGATGAATTCTCGCACTGATGCAAGATGTGAGGCCTGAGTTTCATAGCATGGGGACCACGGTACGCTGCATGCACGTCCTGGGAGTCTCAGATCTGGGATCGTTCGGATGATCCTATGCGCCACGCAGAATCAGGGAAAGTCAGGTCAAACCAGTGGTCCATGTGACTATATTAAATGATTGGGTACCATGCCGTTCACCAGTGAGAACGATTTGAAAGGGGTGAATAGGACACAAAATACTCGGAATTATCGCACGTTCGAGGACCGTCATACCGAGACGCACATCAAGGGACATTTCATAACGCCTGAGGCATATTTGGCTGCGTTGATGTCAAGGACCTGCTTGCCAAAATGTTGTCCCACGGTAGTTGGACCCGAACGCAATCATTCCTTTTCTGTGCGGCTCACCCTTACGACCGAGAAGGGTTGTGTGGTAGGCTTGACGACGAATAGACTTGCTGCGGCCTGCTTTCAACTCCGGCGATGCCTAGAACCGTTCCTATGCCGGTCGGATATCCCCGTTCACAGCCAGGGTCCCCCTGTCGTGGTACAAATGATTATCCGCATTGAGATCGGGCGAGTCTGAGTGAGGGAAACGGGCTTTTGTAACAAGGGGCATGACCGTTTACTTTCTTTGCGACTGTCGCTGGAGGTCTTCTCCCAACCCCTGCATTCATCCACTGATGCATTGGGATGCCCCTTGGGGGGGCAACTAACTCGATGAGAGGAGTCGACGGATCGAAGATCGCGGTGGGGTGAGACGAAATCGCGGCGCGGCCATGACCGAAAACAAATGTGTGGCACCTGTAATGTCATAGTCGGTCACACATGTCCGCGCGGAACTGTCCTGGCACCTAAGTTCAAGCTTGCCCATCCGACGCTGACACTGCGGCTGGGCCGTGTATCGCTCGTGTTTTACAAAAACAGTTTAGCCCGTCAATGTAGCCAACGGCGACCTGATCGCTGGGTTCACCAAGTCGACATGTAAATACATGGTACCATAAAGGCCCATGCGTGCTCTCGGTTCAAATAATAGTCCGTGATGCGGCGCCGGCAGATCTATGGGAGCTCAGTGGCACGACGAGGATGTCTCCAAGGCTGCCAACTGAATCTCCACCTCCCTGCTGACCTCCGACTGGCTGACGTCTTTTTGGAGATGTAGTCGTCTCAGGTCGACGGCAAGCCGTTGGCTCGTAGTATTGACGAGAGCGATGGTGATCCTGTAAGAAGAAAAAAAAAGGAAATCAGCGCTCTCATCGTGTTCTGCAAGCAAGCGTACGAATGCAAAGACTGACGAGTTCGCAACGACGTAAAGCGATAACTACAAGAAATGTTAGACGTCATAGACACTTGATATCAACTTTCATCGCTTACATTGAAAAAGGACCTTTTATGCTGTATCAGTGTAACCCAAGCCAAACAAGCGCGTTTGCTCACCACAAGATGATGTTCAAAACGTTGCAAAGTAAGTTCGCCTACAAACAACTTGCCGTGGGGATGCGGGGCGGGACGAATGGACATCTACTCACCAGCAGGAAAATGACAGCATGCCTGTAGAGGCTACGAACTAGGTGCAAGAAGCGAGATAACTCGGACGGAAAATGTCGCCTGAGCGTGAAGATCGTCAACCCGAATAGACATCCCTCCAAGATACATCTGTAGCTCATTCATTCGCCATCTCCCGTCAAAACGGTGTACGTAGAACATACCCGACGAGCCAAATAAGCCACTGGGATGTGTGTCTCGGTAGGAATGGTAATGTTCGGCACAGCAAGTCACTCACCAACAAAGCTAAACGAAGGACACGGCGTTAGTCTAGCTAGTTCGGAGGGCTCCGGTAATACGTACGAGGTTGTTCCCCCAGGCATGTCTCAGTGTAAGCGGTTGATCTGACTAGAAGCGACTGTCTTAATACGTCACACGATCCTTGTTGAACAGCTTGACTTACACTGAATTGCATGGAGGATATACGCGATCACTGCAGCAGAGGCGCACAGATAGAGGATGAACGCCACCAGGAGTGCGATGGTGATCCCGAGGGTACGCCCGTACAATATCCGGACCCGCAGTAGCACCAGAACTGAGCGTCAGGGTTTACATCGCTCGCCAGCACATATCACAGTAGGACGTACAATGCCCGGAGCTATAAGACCAAAGTTTGGAGAGGGCCAGCACCCAGGAGAAAGCAAGACATGACTGTCGATCCTCTGATCAGCCATGCAGGGGATTCATACGAAGAGTACCACGCACCGTTGTTGAATGTAGTGGAAGCGCCCCGGCTAATTGGGAAATGGTGAATGGTTGTAGGAGGAGATTCACGTAGCGATTCCCGATGAACAAGTACTTCACGATCGAGGGCGGACTCCCCCAGATATATGCCAGCTGAAAACCAAGCGTAAGAGAGGTCGTGCGTCAGGTAGGGGCGGTGAAGATGTCCTACTTCATCGTCCAGCGTCAAAAAGTAGTCCCACACGAGCAGAGCAGAGCAACTGTAAGCTATCGCCCTAGGGAAGCATTTATTTGATTTTGTTGGACGAAAGATGGAGAGCCAAGATTGGAATGGGACGTACCGTACGATGAACACATCTTGAATGTACTGGAACAAGAGTGAAGTAGACATGGACGAAGAGGTGGGATGACTCGATTCTATGGCATTGGTGTTATATGCGTCGCGAACCTGCTCACGTCGCTGCTTACGCCTATGATGCACACTGCCGCTGCTTCTGTAGATTATCCTCGAGTAACCTCGGCCGTGACGGCAGTATATATATAGTACCTACCGGATTTCATATGTTGCTAGGATGGTTCGGTGGATGCCCTCACTGAGTGAGGCGAAAGGACTCGACTTGGGGGTTTCTGTTAACGCAAAGTATAATGCATCGATTTCATTGGGCAGGGCGAAATATGGTCCCGGTTCGCCGCCCTTCGCAACCTGAAACAGACCCTGCGCTTCTGAGTTCTGCTACGGGCCGCAGCGGGAAACTCCGAGCCCGTTCGGCCAAAAATAATCAAATCACTATAAGCACCACGTGACCGGATGTGGGAACGGGTGTGTGCGAGTGCGTGTGTGTATGCATTATGGACCCCAAAAAAATCAGCGCAATTTAGTGGCCAAGTGCGCGCGACGTAGCACTAGATCCGTGCGCGAAATTTTTGGGACTCAGATACGTGGTCTTGTCGGGAAGCAGTCACGCGGTACTATCGACGCTCGACGCATCGGATGCAGATGCAGAGGGATTATACCCGTGAGTCTACCTGGGAGAACGAGCACATGCACAGCAAGGGGGTGGCCATGACTGCTTGCATACAAACACAAATGCAAACGCACTGTTTCTCCAGTCGGCGCGGTACGAGACTGGAGGAAAGACGAACGAGCAGGCACTGCGCGAGCTATTGGTGCGATGTCCATAAAAGGAAATGTACTGTATGTACTGTAGAAAAGGTAATGAAAAGTGTACTGGGCAGGCTGTTCTCCAACAGTCGGCGAGGGCAAGGGCAAGGGCAAGAGAGAGGGAGAGGGAGAGGGGAGGGCCCATGCGCCCATCGCCGTTGTCGTCACGTCGTCGGTGAGGGCGAGGGCAAGGAGCTGTTTCCTTGTTTCTGAGTCAAATGGTGTTGTAATCGTGCTACCAAAGTCGAGCTGAATTCAGATTGTACTACCGCGCGCACTTAGCTTAGCCACTGAATCGCGCACACCCGCTCCCTAAATCGCGCAGATCCGTGCCGGAGCGTGCTGACCGTGTTTGTTTGATTGAGAGGCGCGACGTGTTTCTCTCTCACCGTCAGTCTGATCGACCTACCCAAAAAAATATTGATATGATGCATTGTCCAAAGGTATTGCACGCTTGGGATCGTGCGCGAGTGTGCCCTGTAGGAGCGTGCATGTCTCTCTCACTGTCAATCAGATCGTTTGCCACAGCGTCCGAGGGTTTCCGAACGCTCACATGATATGGGAACCGCAAGATCAGGTACCATACTGTTGATCTGTGGGAACAACAGGTAGGACGGCTGTCCCCCTGTCGTGGTACAAATGATCATCCGCATTGAGATCGGGCGAGTCTGAGTGAGGGAAACGGGCTTTTGTAACAAGGGGCATGACCGTTTACGTCTAGTTTACATTCTTTGCGACTGTCGCTGGAGGTCTTCTCCTAATCCCTGCATTCATCCACTGACGCATTGGGATGCCCCTTGGGGAGGGCAACCAACTTGACGGGAGGAGTCGACGGATCGAAGATCGCGGTGGGACGAAATCGTGACAGAGAACAAATGTGCACCCGTAACGTCGTAATCGGTCACACATGTCCGCGCGCCCATCCGACGCTGACACTGCGGCTGGGCCGTGTATCACTCACGTTTTACAAAAACAGTTTAAGTCTGCTAACGTAGCCAACGATGACCAGATCGCCGAGTTCACCAAGTCGACATGGTATTGTAAAGGTCCTATGCGTGCTCTCGGTTCAAATAATAGTCCATCCTGGTCGCAGCTACAGAGCATACGTTGTACATTTCAGCTGTCTAGGAAAGAGAAGGTGCATGAACCCGTGATGCGGCGCCGGCAGATCTATGGGAGCTCTGAAGAGCTCAGTGGCACGACGGGGATGTCATCCAAGGCTGCCAACTGAATCTCCACCTCCCTGCTGACCTCCGACCGGCTGACGTTTTTTTGGAGATGTAGTCGTCTCAGGTCGACGGCAAGCCGTTGGCCCGTAATATTGACGAGAGTGATGGTGATCCTTTAAAAAAAAAAGGAAATCAGCGTTCTCATCGTGTTCTGCAAGCAAGCAAAGACTGACGAGTTCGCAACGTCGTAAAGCGGCGACTACAGGAAATGTCAGATGTCACGGACACTCGATATCAACTTTCATCGCTCACGTTGAAAAAGACGGTCCTGTTTTAATTTACGCTGTATCAGTGTAACCCGACCTAAACAAGCATCTTTTGCTCACCACACGATGATATTCAAAACGTTGTCAAGTAAGTTCGCCTACAAACAACTTGCTGTAGGAGTGCAGGGCGGGGCGACGCGGACATCTACTCACCAGCAGGAATATGACAGCATGCCTGTAGAGGCTACGAACCAGGTGCAAGAAGCGAAAGGTCTCGGACGGAAAATGTCGCCTGAGCGTGAAGATCGTCAACCCGAATAGACATCCCTCCAAGATACATCTGTAGCTCATTCATTCGCCATCTCCCGTCTAAACGGTGTACGAAGAACATACCCGACGAGCCAAATAAGCCACTGGGATACGTGATTCAGTAGGAATGGTAATGCTCGACATAGCAAGTCACTCACCGACAGAGCTAAACGAAGCACACGGCGTTAGTCTAGCTAGCTTGGGGGCTCCGGTAATACGTACGAGGTAGTTCCCCCAGGCATGTCTCAGTGTAAGCGGTTGATCTGACTAGAAGCGACTGTCTTAATACGTCACACGATCCTTGTTGAACAGCTTGACCTACACTGGATTGCATGGAGGATGTACGCGAGCAGTGCAGCAGAGGCGCACAGATAGAGGACGAACGCTGCCATGAGTGCGATGGTGATCCTGAGGGTACGCCCGTACAATATCCGGACCCGCAGTAGCACCAGAACTGAGCGTCGAGGTTTACATCGCTCGCCAGCACATATCACAGTATGACGTACGATGCACGGAGCCATAAGACCAAAGTTTGGAGAGGGCCAGCGCCCAGGAGAAAGCAAGACATGACTGTCGATCCTCTGATCAGCCATGCAGGGGATTCATACGAGGAGTACCACGCACCGTTGTTGAATGTAGTGGAAGCGCCCCGGCTAATTGGGAAATGGTGAATGGTTGTAGGAGGAGATTCACGTAGCGATTCCCGATGAACAAGTACTTCACGATCGAGGGCGGACTCCCCCAGATATATGCCAGCTGAAAACCAAGCGTAAGAGAGGTCGTGCGTCATGCAGGGACGGTGAAGATGTCCTACTTCATCGTCTAGTGTCAATAAGTAGTCCCACACGAGAAGAGCAGAGCTGCCGTAAGCTATCGCCCTAGAAAAGGATTTATTTATTTTGTTGGACGAAAGATGGAGAGCTAAGATTGGATCGGGACATACCGTACGATGAACACATCTTGAATGTACTGGAACAAGAACGAAGTAGACATGGACGAAGAGGTGGGATGACTCGATTCTATGGCATTGGTGTTATATGTGTCGTGAGCCTGCCCACGTCGCTGCTTACGCCTATGATGCACACTGCCGCTGCTTCTGTAGATTATCCTCGGCCGTGATGGCAATATATATATATATATATAGTACCTACCGGATTTCATATGTTGCTAGGATGGTTCGGTGGATGTCCTCACTGAGTAAGGCAAAAGGACTCGACTTGGGGGTTTCCGCACTAACGCAAAGTATAATGGCTCGATTTCATTGGGCAGGGCGAAATATGGTCCCAGTTCGGCGCCCTTCGCAGCCTGAAACAGACCCTTGCGCTTCCGTTCGAGTCCGCTACAGGCCAGCGGAAAACTCCGAGCCCGAAGCCCGTAGTCGGCCAAAAATAACCACATGACCGGATGTGGGAACGTATAGGAATATCAAATACTATAAGCTCCAAAGGCTGGGATGATGCGAGAGCGCGCGTGCCGGAGCGTGCCGACCATGTTTGTTTGTTTGTTTGTTTCTCTGTTGATCCGACCTCGACCTACCCAAAAAACTGATATGATGCGGTTTTGCACGCTCGTGCATGTCGTTTGATTGATCGATGGTGACTGTCTCCTGAGTGGCACGACGTGTTCGTCCCCTCTCTCAGATCGTTTGCTGCGGTTTCCGCACGCTTGTACGGCAAGATTGATCTATGGGAACAAGAGGTAGGGACAGCTTTAGAGTATAGTAATTACATCGAGTCAAAAAAACGCATTATAGATGGCTTCGAAGAACGTTCATGCAGAGAACGTCTATTGAGGAGGTTCATCCGTTTCCGACACATTATCCGATGCCGACTGTTTGATCCACATGTCGTGGTACAGTCCACCCAAACGTGTCAGTTCCTCGTGCGTACCCTCCTCTACGACTTGACCGTCCTTGAGGACTATGATTAGGTCTACGTGTGTAAACATCGTGTTTGTTGTAATCAACACTGTGAGACGCGGCGACTGGAGCAAACTTGCCTGCTTCAACTACGGTGCGTAGTCGGTGCGCGATGAATATGCTCGTCCTCCCGCTGTGCAATAGGGTGCTGTCGATGCTCTTCATGATTTCCGCCTCGGTGTGGGCATCAAGTGCGGATGTCTACGCGAGGCTTGCGTCAACAAGCATGATTTGCAAAATTTGGATCATCATTCTCACCGCTTCGTCGAAAAACAATATTGGTGGGTCCTTCAACAATACTCGCGCAATTGCCAGCCGTTGCTTCTCGCCCCCCGAGATCATGAGTCCCCGCTCACCAACGGTCGTTTGGTACCCATCTGGCAGAGTCATGATAGTATCGTGCACGCTGGCCTTGATGGCAGCTGCTTTCACTTCTTCGTCCGTCGCGTCAAGGCGCCCATACCGCACATTATGCATGATATTGGAGTGGAAAAGGGGAGTGTCTTGCGGAACAACGCCTACTGCCCTGCGCAAGCTCTCAACTTGTATGTCTTGTATGTCTTGGTCGTCAACGAGGATGCGACCAGACGATGGATCATAAAATCTGAACAGCAACCGGAAGACGGTGGATTTACCACAGCCCGAGGGTCCTACAATAGCTACCTTCTTGCCAGCTGGAACAGTGAAGGAGAGGTCGCGGAATATAGGACGGTCGGGGTGATATCCAAATTTGACTTTTTCGAAGCGAATGGAACCGCCCTTGAGCGTCAGTGGTCTTGCCCCAGGTTTGTCCTGCGTAACGATAAGATGGCAACCTGGAACGTTGTCGGACACGTACCCCCATTGGAGCATTCTCGGTTTGAAGAGTGAAAAGTACCTCCATATCCAATAGATTCTGTCGGAGCTCACGATATATGCTACCCAAGAAGTTGAGGGGAAGCGATAATTGGAATATCAATTGATTGACCATGACGAGATCGCCGATAGTCATAGTCCCTAGGTGTCGTTTCATCTGGCTGATTGGACAACTCGTCTGATAATGTTCTTACCATTCAGCACTCCTTGTGCGGCCAAAAACATGGTAGTTGTCAATGCCGTAGAGAATATCACGTTTTGACCAGAATTCAGGTATGCCAAGGAAGTCGTGATCAAAACAGACGATTTCTCGTACTGCTTCAGATGAGCGTCATACTGGGCAATCTCGAATTTCTCATTGTTGAAATGCTGCGGAATGGATCGCAGGGTGGTCAAGGGGGAACGGATAGATGTGCGCACCTTGACCGCTTCATAGTTGATGAGAGAGTCGACGACCGATGATGCAGCCAAGTTGTCGGCTTTATTCGCGTTACGTCGGAACTGTGTTCTAGCGATGGTGTGAGAGAGCGGAGCAAACAGAAAAAATGAGCAAGAGTTCGGGCTGACCTCCAAGACGTGGTTCGCACGGTAAACCAGGTATATGCGGCCAGGGTGGTTGCCGTTATCGCGGCAAAGTCCCAACCGAACTTGTACGTCTATGGCGCATCGTATGAAGGCCCTTCGACGGAGAGGAGACCACTTACGAGGATGCCGCATACCATGGATATCTCCAAGGCAGTTGGAACGATACGGAACAAAATAGCTTGTAACATGAAAGTGATGCCCCTGTTGACCCGCATCAGAACAAGAGCGATGGTGTCAATGGGTGGAGCGCACTTTGTTCCGCGATCGATGGCGCGAGTGAGCCCACCGGTTTGTCGGGAGAGGTGAAATTTGAGATTGAGGTCGAGTAGATGCTCAAACGTTTCGCGAGAGACCTTGCGTATGGCACGCTGACCGATGTTGGCGAACACTGCATTCAGCAGTTCACCGAATACCGTCGCTCCTATGCGGGCGGCGCCGTCTGAGAGGGAGTGAGTCAGGTTCTGTGAGCAAGCGTGGGCACGCACAGCCGAGAATGAGGGAGCCTGCGACGACCCAGACGGTCGAGGTAGCCGAGACGTCGAGATTGAGTGCGTCAATGACATCCTTGAATAACTGTGGGACGTGTACGTTCAAGACCTTGTGATGTCACGGTGAACGCAAATCACGAGTGGGGTGGAGAGGTGGAGGAACCTTTCCGCCGATCAGGAGGGCAAAGCCGAGTACGACCCGACAACGCGTGTTCCAGTCGTTCTTTGGCCAGACGTTGCCAATGAGTTTGCGCACGACCATCCAGTCCTTGCGGCGCTGTTCTCTTGGCGACACATGGTGGTTGTGGAGGCGAGGAGAGGTGGAGAAATGGAAAGCATGCAGCGTGGAAAGGGGAGGACGGAGGCCGTGGAGGGAGAGGAGGGGCTGCCTTTGGAGGGTGGAGTACGGAGAGCGACAGGGCACCTTCAAGAGTGCACTGCGACGACACACGCCTGCCAACATGGAACCTGGTCGCGCACTACAGAGCATGAGCAAATAACTTGATGGTCACTTTGTACGTACGTACGGATACATAGAACGAACGACGAATAACAGAGCAATGAAAATGCAGAGTGGCAGCGGCAGCGGTGCGTGTCAGCTACAAACGTGTAGTAGTACAGGAATACGATACAGCCAGCAGTGCCAGCGAGAGAAGGTGGTCGTGGAATAGAAATAGAAAATACCCATACATTGAACATGGCAGTCGTTGACAAGCGGCCTCCTGGCCGAGGCGTGTGTTCATGCCCATGCGTTGCAGCCCCACCACCGCTTGTCCGCCCCTCTGATCGCCCATTCCGAGACGCTGTCCGTCGTGGCAACGTAAATCATCCCGCCACAAGGGCCAAAACACGTTCCCGCAATGTCTAGATCCGGGTTTGGTGGTTGCTCCGCCACAACATTGGCGCGTGTGCTCATTCGACGGCCAGAGTGGGGCGTGTGGCGTGTATTCGAGTATCGCGCCAGGGCAGTGCTGCGGGTTGGTGGGGGTGACGAATGTAGTGTAAGGTGGACGGCTGGCGGTGGAGAAGACGAACGCGAAGGTGCGCGCGAGATACAATCCGTTTCTGGTTCGTCAACATCCATGCTTTCTACATCTTCTCTCCCGCCCCCTTCGACGTCATTGTTGCCATACACGTGTGGGTTCGCAGTGCCTCGCACTGCAGCCTGCGGATAGATGTCTGTTCGATGCGCAAGATAAGCCCGGACAGCCCGACGTGAAAATGCTTCTCGAATGTTTTCTTGCACCGTGCTTTCTCCTACAGAAGGTAAGCCGAGAGCTTCCCCGTAATTATAGTCTTCGCTATCTTCGCCGTCCCGCCGTCGCTGGATGCGATGCGAGGGTCTCCGCGTAAACAAGGTCCCACTGTTAGGGAAAGAATTGACGTGAAAACTTTCTTCCGCTGTGCGAATTGCACGCGGTGGCTGCGTAATTTGCCTGACGGATGGCGCGACGGAGGGATGGGCCACACCAGATGGTGCGGGAGACAATGACAGTGGACGAAGAGACGTCAAACGTGACACCTCTCGCCCCATCACGTTTGGGATGCGAATGACGTCCTCTGTCTCGAAAGTGCGAGCATCCATCACATGAAGAAAGCTAGTATGCTAGTAGGAATGTGAGCAGACCCGCACATGCTCGACTATAAAAGCTAATCTGACCTCTGTGAATATCATCATCTCATGTCCATGTACACCGCCGGCGCCAAACTTGACACTCCGTGCGCCCCAGCCGGGAGCTTTCGAGTTACCTCTTGTCCAATCCCACGGGTCATCACTGAGCACACTGCTCCCTTCTCCATTCCCAAGGTGTCCAACCGGTAACCGGGTTTTGTCTGTCTGAATGACTTTGATTGGGTTCGTACTTCGCACGTCCCAGACAGCGACGACGCCTTCTTGGGAAGCGACAGCAAATTTCATACCATCGTGAGAGAATGCGGTGGAGAATGATGCGGAAAGCGAGGGTGAGTAGAGTCTGGCATCGGGAGGGGGAACATTAAGAGTAACAATAGGGGCCAACGTAATGCAGGAACCCCCAGTGAGGTGGTGAAGATAAATTCGTGGTGAATCTCCGACAGAGAGAAGTGTTCTCCCATCCGGGGATATCGACGCTGATGAGGAATAAGGGATCAGTGAAAGAACGGAAAGGTATGAAGCGTACAATGATTGATCGGCTCTTCCAGCTTCAGGTTTCCGGATTGCCGGAGATCCCTTGGCGGGGATTCAACACGGACAGGAATGTCGTAGAAGCGTACGGTGCAATCGTTGTTGCTGATGGCGAGGCGGGGCTCGACGCTGCTC
This sequence comes from Tylopilus balloui, assembly GCA_038089995.1. Lineage (NCBI taxonomy): Eukaryota > Fungi > Basidiomycota > Agaricomycetes > Boletales > Boletaceae > Tylopilus > Tylopilus balloui. The sequence goes on along the minus strand of JBBPLW010000006.1, from coordinate 253,025 downwards.
TCGACAGATCTTGTCAAGCTCAGTGAACTGAGCGAGACAGAGTTGTTGATCGAACCATGAAGCTTCCTACAGTGCTGCCATATAGCACTGTCGCAACGTGGTCGAGGGGACGGGTCTCTCCTTTGGGATGGTGAGGGCGGCCGATGGAGGGACAGGTGGATTTCTGCCTCCTGGCCACCTGCAGCAAGAAGGGTCATGTCAGAACCGGGTACCTGGATGGATGCAAGCGTGTTCGGGTTGAACGACAGGTTTGCGACGCTCCGAACAGCCTAGTGTGAACGAGATATGAAGGCCAGGGCAGGGGGAAGTTGGGAGGTACAAACCTTGTCAGAAGCATAGAGATCATGCTCTACGATGGAGCAGCCTTGTACATAGTTGACAAGACCCGGCTCTCGAGGGCAAATGAGAAGATCGCGCAGCTGGCTGGAGGGGCAGAGATGGGGTATGAGGGTGATTGTCAGCGCCGTTCATGGCAAAGAGGTGGACGTACACATGGCCGATGGTTACATCTGCGGGCGAGATGTTTGTCGGCGTCGCAGACGCCAACAGCGAGGAGCGGCGGGCCATGTCGTGTGGCGAGCTGGTGGATTTGTTGGCGGTGGTGACGTTCAGGTGCTATGCGCGCGACTAACATTACTAGTACCCATCTATTACGCACGCGGTTTTCACGTGATCCTGAACAAGCTCCAGCCACTGCTTTTGCAGTACGGTTGGTAACACCACCCACGATGAGCACCGACGAACAGCCTCGAGAAGCTGTCGCGGCAGCGAAGCCAAAGCCCACCAAGAAGCTAAAGCCAGCCAGAAAGCAAGTCAAGCCTGGTGACGTCGAAAAGAAAGAGACCGTCCAGACGGGCAAGGAGTACAGTCAGTCCTTTGTAATATACCTGCGTCGACTGGTCCCTAACAAGGTGTAACAGACATATGGTACAACAAATGGGCTGGTGGAGATCGCGAGGACAACTACTCAAAGTGAGCAACGCTGCCGAGTTGCTGCCTGAGACTAACCACGGCCCAGCAAAGTAAAGTCACAAACGCGGTGTAACATCAAGCGGGACAGTGGCCTCACGCGTGCCAACCAAACTGGGATCAGATACTGTTGCCTCTTCTTTGCACGTGGCTGCTGTCCCTATGGCTGGGAATGCAACTATCTCCACGTCCTTCCCGATCCAAATGACGCGCTGCCTGACAGCTCGAAAGACTGTTTTGCCAGGGATAAGTTTGCCGATTACCGAGATGATATGGGTGGTGTGGGTAGCTTCAATCGTCAAAATCGCACGCTATACGTCGGGCGAATCAAGGAGACCGGTCCTGGACCCGAGACTGAGGAGATTGTCAACCGTCACTTTAAGGAGTGGGGAGAGATTGAACGAAGTATGTCTCTTGTTTGGTGTGTAACGGATGGGGCGCAGCGCTGATGTCTATCAGTCCGGGTCTTACAGTATCGAAGCGTTGCCTTTGTGACCTACGTATCGGAGTTCGGCGCCCAATTTGCGAAGGAGGCGATGGCATGCCAATCATTGGACAACGATGAAATTCTTAATGTCCGATGGGCCACTGAAGATCCCAACCCCGTCCAAAAAGTGGCGGAGAAACGCCGCCTAGAAGAACTGGGGCAAGAGGCCATCAAGGCTCGCATGGATCCTCGCATCGTCGAAGCGATGCGGGCGGTGCGAGCTCTAGAGGATGGTGACGTACTGGACGGGGAGGGACTGGTGGTGGGTCCAGAGGACGATGACTCTGAGGGGGCTGGTTCCCATGAGATGAAACGGAGGAAGATGGAACCTTCGCCGCCACAAGCGACCCTGAACGAGCAGCCATCCAAACCGATGGGGCTACTCAGTGCTGATACGCTCGAGGGACTGAGGTACTTTGCGGAGATACGGAATCGGAACGGATCCATGCCCTCCCAAAACGGATCGGTGTCGAAAGGGATGACGACGATGGGGTTGGGTCTGGGAGACTATGGAAGCGATGAGGATGACTGAGTGTGTTCTGGCGAATGGATCAAAACCCGCGGCGGACACGACTCGACGTTGGACCGGCAAGGGTGGCGTGTACCTTGGCGTTGGCACGCTGCCAACGAGCCTCGTGTAGTCTCATAGGGTCACAGCCACAGCTATTCATATGTAGACTCGGGAAGGTAGCGCCTTGACGATTCTGCGTACGTGGTTTCCATCAAGCGTTGGCAGGCTTAACACGTTGCAAACTCGTGTCGTTGGCGAACAATGGTGGGCAAACCAGGCCAGAGATTAATATAAAGTTGGCTGGCGTGACGGAAGAGGCAAGTCGTACACAGACATGCGGGAAACGGAGCCCCAGCGCCCTTGCTCGTCGGACGAAGGACAGACCCACAATTAGAACAAGACAACGGCGAGAAAGTTCTTGCCGCCTCATGACGGGGCCACAGTCTGGCGGGGCTGGCTGGCTTGGCTGGCTGGGAGTCACGTGACGAGATAGCGGTGCTCTGTTCTGGAAAACACCGCCACGATATGGAAGGCGAGGCTCAGCCCTGTTCTCCATCGAAGGGGGGCTATACTTTTCGATGCAGAAGGCCACAACCAGCTGCCATGTTGACCACATCCTCCTCCCCATGCACCCATCTCCGTCGCTCCGACGAGCCTTGTTTCGCCCTCTTCTGTCCGCAGGGGACCCACTTCGCTAATGATGGGCGCTTTTTTCCAGTCGCAGCGCTCTCTGGTGCATGGCCACCCACCAAGATTCCTTGACGCTTGGACCCTCCATGCTCAAATTCGGAACGCTTGAGCGCCCACCTATATAATCGCATAGTCCTCCGCCACCCCTAACGAGTCACATCTCCCCCTCTCCCCACACATCGCATCTTCACCATGAACAACCTCTCATGCCCCGGACAGCTCAGTGATCTCGAGGACGCAATTTCGACTCAGATCCCCTCGTCTCCCCGAGCCGTTCCCTCTATCCACATTCACGATGCAGATGACGCTTCCGCGCTGTATGTCCACTTGCTGTATTCACCGTCCCCGTCATCTAATGTCTCTCTAGTTTCGCTGACAGCGGAATGCCCTTTGCAGGCATGTACACATACAACATCCCTCCCGAAAATGCTAGTCTTTTTCACTGTTCTCGCGGCTTGCAGTCAGAATGTAACCTTCACCTCATCCACATTGATTGTTCGTCACGCTAACGTCTCGCCAGACCTGCCATTGAATTCCTTCTCCAAGTCCTCCGAGCTGGACGACATCTCAGAACTTTCCCACCTGAACAAGATGCACCTTACCGGCAACAACTTCGCTTTCCCGTACTCGGCCGGTATCCTACGAGAGAACGGTACTACCCCTTCTACGGATGGTGGCCTCTCCCTATCCTGCGCCCCTTCGCCCACCTCTTCCTTTAGTTCATTGTCTCCCTTGTTCTGTGACCCCATGATGCTCTCCGACACTGAATCAGCTCTCTCTCCTTCACCCGCCACACCTGACCGGCAATTCCCCTGGTCATCCCAGGAATTTAACAATCAGAGCAATGACTCCGTGGCGTTTCCCCCCTCTTTCGTGGGGTCGCTCCCCAACGACTCTGTCTTCCATTCCCGTTCCCTGGGCTATGGCACACACCGTCGCTCAAGGTCATCATGCTCGGCGCGCCGAGAACCTATAGCTAGCAAGGCAATGCTTGAGGCCAACAGTCGGCGTCGCCGCCACGATGCACAGTTCGAGTGTCCTGACTGCAACCAAACCTTTACTGCACAGTTCTCGCTGAAGCGTGAGTCTTCATGTGCTCTGCCAGTCGCTTCGTCCTCTAACGCCACATTTAGGACATAGGCAGTCGCACACCGGCGTACGCCCCTTTGCGTGCAGTGTTCCCGGCTGCACACAACGATTCTTCAATAACAGCGACTGCAAACGTCATGAGAAGAGCAAGAAGCGTCACAAGGACCTTTAATGCAATGATCGGTGTGACCCCCTGGAGGCGTGCTGATCGATCCTCGTGCAGGAACGACCAGTTACTCAATGATATCCATGAACAGCATCTTTCGAATTATGATCTAATCTCCACACTCATATTGCACCTCCACATTTCCAGTTTTGATACTTGATTGGCCACCGTTGTGGACGGGGCGAAACGATACCCCCGATGATATTATATACCTAGTAAACCTTGGATTGTTTTGTTAGCTCGTCTGTCGATTCCTGCGTCCCTCTGTCCATCCAGTAGCTCTGTATTAACTAGATGAGAATGGTCACGATGAATTCTTGACGGATATGGAGGACAGATGAGTCGGAGCTACTCAAGTGTTTGGGTCCGCGGCGGGTCTGCCCTAGTCACTCTGGGTCATTCGAGGGCACCCGCGAGCAGGATCGTGGTGCACGCGTGTGCGAGTACATTGTGGCGATGATAGATAAGGTTTGCTGCGAGGGGCATTCTTCATCCAATACGAACCCCTCGATTTGAAAGATCAACGGATCTAGATACAGGCCACGACCGCAGCAAAATGTCTAGTAGCCGAACACACGAAAGAGAGCACGTCGCCCACAGCAGTAAGAGACTAACCCGTACTGGTCGACGGCACGGATATCAAAGACAAAGCAGTCGGACGGTAAGAATACAGAGCGTGACGAGCACATAGGCCACAGTCTCCACGCCTGTGCGAGCGACGACGTGTCGTCGAGACCGAGGACTTGACTCGGCATGGTTCACGGGACGCACAACCTGCCACCAAAAAGAAAAAGAATGAGCATGGACACGTCACACACATGCTTTTTTTTTTTGCAGCTCGGGATCACGTACCAGACACGGGGACAGTGGGGCGATAAGCTCGCTCCGCACGGACGGCATCGTCTGCGCTTCCCGCATGAGGAACGCCGCAGCCGATACGATGGGCACGGTCAGAATGCAAGCCCCGACGGCACCAGCACGCGCAGCGTGCGTCGCATCCAGCGGCATGCCGTTGTGAGGATGTATACGTCGCACGACCGTGACCCCGAGGGAACCAGCCGCGGCGGAGACGGCGATCACGGATGCGACCTCGAGGAGAAACGCGATGTGGACGGATAAGGCCCGTTGGAGCTTGAGGCCCCCAAGGAGTGCAATGAGGCACACCGTCGCGAGGGTGGTGGGGCCGATCACGATGATCCCGCCGAAAGATCCAGCTTCGATGGACGACGGTAGGGGTGGGTCATATCCATTGTATTTAGCCGCTCTGAGCACCGCATGCCCAACGAGCAGGTTGAGTAAGCCATCGAGGGTGCCGATCAGCAGAGTGCAGGCTGAGAAGAAGAGGATACGGATCACGAATTCGGCGGCAGGGCGGAACAAGAGGGAGACGCCGAAAGCTGTGAACCAGAGGAGTACTGCACGGTCTTTTGCCGGGTCTGAAGAGGGGACGGATGATTCCTGTGGGGTGGAAGTGGATGGACTTGAGGGAACGGCATTGACACAACGATGGAACAAGCGATAGAACACGAACATGAGGAACCGCTGCTGCCCACGCCCACGACGGGCATTATGTATTGAGGCGACCGCGGATTCGCTGTCGCTGCTAGCGAAAAGCTTTAGGTCGAAGGGCGGCCGAACAGTGGCGACGATAGATCCATACTATCACCGACGAGATACGAGCCACTTGGACTTGCTCTCAATGCGACAAAGCTTCCCAGCACCGACGCTGCGATCGATTTAGTACTCGACGACCAGAGCGATCCTTAACTGCGTGATCTGGTCGAGTCTCACTGGGAGCGAGGAGTTGTTTGTTTTCTTCATATTTGTGACGATGTGCCCACTACCTCATGCATTCGTCGATTTCCCGTGCGACGTCCGCGATGCTGCAGCACCTCGCTGGCTCAGCTATAACTACTTTACCGAGAAATGGATGGCCACAGAGCCCCGGTACTAGCGCACTCAACATTAAATGCTCGACTCTTGTCTACGGCGAAATCAAAGTGTGTACTCTTTTTGCTTATCAAATTCCTTCAAGTCGGATGACATTCGTGGCGCCATATGAGGGCCACGGCGCAGGTGCATGTCTAGTAATCTCAGAGACTCTGGCCTGGTTTAGGACGACGTGGGATATGCTGCGAGGATTTCCAGAAGGCAGTCGTGACATCTACTTTCGATCGGAACACCATGATGACAAGATACGTTGCGGCGTGAGATAGCCCTGAACATTTTCGACTCGTTCGGACAGGTAGGAAATGCTGTAGTGTGAATATCTTATCTTACCCACCGTCCACCTGACGTTCTCGATATCGTCCATATTTATTTGAAGCACAGAAGCATGCACAGGCTTAGATCGATCTGGTGATAGACTCGGATGTGCCTCGGTGGGAAGATAAATCTTCTTCACCCTGTCTTGACGTAGCGATCAATGTAAGATTGCACCCTGTATCACTTTTGGGCTGGAAGATTCTGACCACGAGTTTTGGCCACGCAGCGTGGATAAATTTGACCCAGGTATTCTCCACGCCATAGACGATGACGTCTGTGAGGGTTATCTCATACTCAAGCCCTGCTTTTCAGGGTGCGGTGTGACTGCAGGTGGAACAGCACTATCTTTGGTGAATGACTGGTCAGCGGAGGGCCAGATCGACAGGCGTGTGACTGCTCATCCGACTTTATGAACAAAGGACGATGTCCGAGGAAAGTCACCCATGGACCCATGGACCGCTGGGTCTGTAACCCGCTTCGCTGGCGTGCAATGGGAAGACTGTACGAACCATGCACTACGTCCTCCGGATCCAACAGATTTTCTCCGCACGGCCCATAGGCGCGCCACGTCGGCAGCTAAGCGGGGCAACATGCGGACTGACTGCCGAGTACCTTCGAACCACAGGTCCAATCTGTCTGAATCTGTGGTTTGGAGGTACTCGTGTCGTCACTGCCGCAAGGTAGTTGGAGGTGGGAGAAAGCGATCAAAGGTCAAGCCATGTGGTAAGTACCGCCGGCTTGAGCCTTAATCGACCTCACCGCCACAGTGGTTGCACGTCAGACGTGCGAGCGTTGTTGTTCGACACCCAATGCTGGCCTTGCACAATACGTCCCATAGACGGAGAAGAAAAGGGGCTCACGCAGGATGTTGTCTGGGGTATTTCGTTGCACTTTTAGCTGTGCTCGTCGTACAAACGTTCACTTCTAGACATAGCAATGCGACAGCGGCACTCTAGTATGGCCTGTGGCTCTGGACTACGGAATGAGATTCTATCGATCATGCCTATGATCATGTACCGGTGCTCATCATGCGCCAGCGCCTGACCGAACGTCAGCAATAAGGCAGATCAAGGGTTGTGCAAAGTGTACACAGCTTCTTCCTGGTTGCCTCATAATCATTGCCGGTGGACTCCAATGCATCTTTGATCGTCAACGTATCAAAGGAGCTTAAAGGGCATGTGTAGCGGTCCGGGTACTCGGAATCGGATTTTCGAACCTGAAGCTGACTGCAAATGTTGAGTGAGATTGAATGCACGTAAGCGGATGGATTGGTCAAGCAAAGGTCTCCGACACGGAGAAATCCATCGTACGAGGGTAATGGAGATGCCTTGGTCCACGAACCTTTCAAGACTGGGAACGTTTGTGGTGGTTTTATTCACACCGGTGTAGGAAAGAGTAGAAAACACCAGCTTTCGAGTACTCAACGGAATTACAGAGTACTATGGAGGTTCTAAGCAGGATGCCCGCGTTACTCTTTTGCTTCAATGGTGGTGTGCGTCATGGTGCTCAAGGCCATGGTAGTCGAGTTTGTACGCTATAGAGGGGTGAACTATGCAATGGCACGGAGGACAACGTAAGCTTACCAGAACCGCATTCGGGGCAGCGGCGAGTTTTGTTTTGACGAAGAGTAAACCAATGGAGCTCATGCGACTCAGCGGGAGAGCCCGTGCAGCCAACGATGCGATCAGTGTCCTGTGAAGACATGTCAGACAAAGACGAACGCTATGAGAGACTGGAAGGAGGCCGAACTCACGAGAGAGTACACTTTAATAGGGTCTTGGAGGGTGCCTACGCGGCTCGAGTCGAGGGGTTGCAGATCAAAAGCTTCATAACCCTCCATTTCGCCTAGGAGCTGGAAACGCTCCAGACCAGTGGCCTGTTGTTCATCCGTAGGGATTTCGCCAGTTTTTCCACCTGGACCAAAGAGTTGGGGAGGGGGAGCACCCGAGCAACGAGCGGGTGTAGTTGAGAGCGCACGAAATGGGGTGGATTTAGCTGGACGGGCAGCGCGAAGGACAACAGGACGAGCGGCGCGGAGAGCGGTGTTGAGCATGACGGACAGAGGACGATGGCACAAGCCGGGTAGGCGTGACTCGGAAGGTGCCTTGTCACATGTGACATAGCGGGTACGAGGATCATCAACACTTTTTGCGGAGATCTTTCCGCTTGACAAGCTCCATATGGTACAGGAGAAACTCTTGATTTGTGCTAGCATCCCTCACCAATTTATGGCTCTCAAACAGACCTGTAGCAGAAACATCAAGCGATGCTTGACATGAATCCCTGCGAGCCGCTGCCGAGGTTTGCCGCCGACTTTGAATGCTCGATTACCATATCAGACATGCATTTACGAACGCGTTACGGTCATGTTTAACGGAGGATTGCAGATACCGGCTGATTTATTTTCTACCCGCCGCTCTTTCTTTTCAGACTCGCTACATCTGCTTACGCCAGCCTCGATGCTACCGATTGGCGCCCGTCCAGGCTCTCCTGAATCTGCAACGCTGGTCGTTCTCCAAGCCTACGATAATACTACAAGAGACCCGAGCAGCTCATCAAACACCACTAAACGCGCTCAGTCAGATACAGAAGATTCGGGTCCGCTCGACTCACCAACCCGATCAGATTTCCGATTTTCATCGATATCGTGCTCTTCGACTGTCAACTTAGTTCCGCCGCGCTCCAACAGTGGCCCTCACCATCCCGGCGAGTTCAAAGAGTCACCATTTAGATGGAATTACCCTTTGCTACCGGACACTCCGGTCAACCGGCCGGAAATCGAGTCAAAGAACGCCACGAGCAATGGCAGGAAGCCTGCCATGCGTATGTGGGAAGGTTGGAAAGTCATAATATGCTGTTCTTGTAAGAATCATACTTCCAGTGTCGTTGCTCAGGTTGGCCATAAATACTGTTCTTTCATCAGGGTTGAACGTCTTGCTGTTACTCATGCCGGTCTCGGTAAGCTTATTCGAGTACAATGGTTGGATGAAACTGATCGAGTAAAGTGGATCCTCGGCTCTGTCATCGGAAGGCATCACAAGATGGTTTTCATTTGTGAGTATTGCTCTTGAACGTGAAAATGCAACCTACGCAAGGAGTACAGTCTGTATTCTCTCCGTGATCCCTCTCGTAAAGGTATGTATGCCTTTTGTTGCAGTACTCCTTCCTATTATTCACCTGCGATAGCTTCACGACCTCTGCACCCGAGAGTTAGCTATTAGATTCGGTGGAACAAAAACTGGGCTTCTTAACGCAAGCATGGTAAGCAGAGGATGCAATATTCTAAGCATAGCTAACATGCTTTCATCTGGAATCCAAGAGTAACACGTATGTACTTCGATTTGTATGATATTTTCGGTTAACCAGTTCCTCTCAGGGTCGAGCTAGTAATTGCGGTTAGTATTAGGTTTATTAACGTCGCCAGTAGAATCGTCTGGTTCACCTGGATTCACAGATAACTGCATTGCAAAAATGCGAGCTTCGTGTCGTCCAGTCTTCGCGTTGGTGGTCTTTCTCCTTCGACTAACTCGTTACTCACATTGCGAACGGCAGTGATCGGCTCGATGTTGAGTAAGCTCTGTGTGTTCCTTTACTCTTCTACGTGGACAACCGTTCTTCCCTGATCTCTTATACCTAGTGCTGGTTCTCGGAATGTGCTTTTTTGCTGGTGGGTTGCGATTCTCGGAACAAGGATTCGATCAGAGTAAGCCACTGTCAAACCATTGCGATCATCACTTAGCACCAGATCAGCTGCGACTCAGATTCATTCTTCACTATTGAGTATCAGTGTCGGCGCACTACTCCTTCCTGCGGCGTACCACTTTGCGCTTAGTGGTGCACATGAGTCAACCGCTGCGGAACAGAGAAAATCTATACTGAAAATGAGTCATGGAGTGAGTACTAATATTTTACTCTACTCGGGCCACACCTTACACAGGTCTTCAATAGGTGTCCATCGTTCTCCTTTTTAGTGAGTGGTGTATGCCTACTACGAACTTCCTTCACTCGACATTCAACACAGTTTACGTCTTTTATCTCCTTTTTCAGTTTTGGTCGCACCGACATCTTTACAAGGATACGAAGCAAAAGAGCAACAGGCTTTCTGTGAAAATTCCTATCAACCCTCGTTTCATCACGGAGAGGCGTTTTTTCACTGGGGAGCCCTTAAGAGCATCCAGGTCCGAATCTGACTCTTCTCGATGGAGGCCTTTTTCGTCTGCAGGATCAAGGGTGGGAACGTTTCTCGGGCCATCTAGCAGACGATCATCCCTCCATTCATCCTCTGAGATAACTCTCACGGCTTCTTCGGTGAACATGCCAGTCAACATCGATGGCATAAATGACTCTCACCCCTCCATTCGGTTGGTAACACAAGCCCTGAAAGGCAACGAGATTGGTACCTCATCCGGGAGTTCTGTATTGTCTCATCCAAAGTCTCGATGGCGGTCTGAAGACGAGGTCTCAACCATAACCGAAGAAATCCATCACGACTTGCCTGAGCCCATGCACTCTGATGCGGATTTGTCACCTAGTCAAGTATCCACGCTTTCGGTCGAGTCGCTCAAAGAGCCTAGATTGAGTCTGACTCTAACTCTGTCACTGCTGACGGTAGTGACCATTGTGAGTTGTATCTGATTTGACTTACAGCATCTGAAATACGCCCCAGTTGGCGACATTCAACGCGGAGGAGCTCGTGGAGAGCATGGACGGGATAGCTACGTCGATCAGCAAGCAATGGATCGGTTTAATTTTGCTCCCAGCGGTTACCTCGATCGCAGGTCAGCCGTACTTGTACTCAGTCGAATTTTGACCCTCGGTGAACCTCTATACCAGAGTGTGTCACTGCGATGAATGTCTCCGTGAAGGACCAACTTGGACTGAGCGTCAGCGTTGCTGTCGGGTCGGCAATAGTACGTCACTCAAAGTAAACATGTCTCCAAGTTTGACGCTTAAAGCGATTTTTCCTATCCAAGCAAATCACTCTATTCATCATTCCGTGAGTCGATCGATGTCCAATTAATTTGTTCCCAAATTGATAGCATGCTATCAAGTTTCATGGTGACCCTCGGATGGGCATTAAACAAGCCGTTGGCATTACTCTTTGATCCGTTTGAGTCTATCGTGAGTTATATTACGTAGAACGATCATTCGCAAGCTGATCACCTTTATCAGGTACTCTACATCTCTGGCAGGTGACTTTTGTAACATAGAGAGCAGTACTGAAGCGGCACTTCAGTACAAACGACGAGCTACGTTATTGCCGACGGCAAATCTAATTGGCTCGACGGTGCAATCCTAATATGTGAGTCCCCCATATGCCCGTGCCCGTTGAACGGCAACTGATATCAGGAACAGCATTGTACGTGATCATCGCGGTTTCATTTTGGTATTATCCAGGTATTCAGATCAATTCGACGAGGCGCACCCGGATGTTGACAAGCCGTTTCATCAGGCCAACCAAGTGAGATCACCGCCTGCGCAATCAGTGTTGCAACAGACGGTTGAGGCTCGTACTCGTGCATAATTACAAACTACAACCATAATGGACACCTTTGCATATATACCTCGCAGTGTACATTCAACATTCTTTATGAGGACACTTTCCTTTCCAACCCTAGATCACAAGATATATATGTATCAGTCTTGTTAATGAATGTCCCGTATCACGAGTCTGATTGTAAGGTCTACGATATGTAATAACGGTCCCCTAAACATCAGAACCGATTAGAAACGGACTTGCATCACACCAAGATTGAAGACATACCAATATGACCCATGCCGGGTTCCATGATCCAAACTTTCCTCCCGTCTCCATAATGATGTCCTTCACCTTCCGAGTGATAATGCTCAAGCCAAGTTTCCCGCAAACCTTCGTCAACAGCTCCACAGATTATCCTCACTTTCGGGAAGGCTTTGTGAAGGACTGATATACCTCCTTTTTGCGCTACCAAGAACGTAACGAAGATGATGTGATCCTGAAGGACGCCGTGATCCAACAGCGTGCGGATCGCCATAAATGCTGACGCGCCGGTGCCAATCTCGTGTGACGTCAATCTTGGAGTAGCCACAAGGCAAAGGACCGGAGATTACTTACCTGGGCATCCAGTAGGAACACCCAGGTGTCGACCGCGAGGTGACGATGGCGGATACACTTGGGAAGCATGACATGCAAGAGCAGTGGTTCCCCTGTCTTTGCGTCCGACTGTACGAGCAGGGAACCGATAGCCACATCGCTCAATACTCGTTGGAGGCCCTTCTCGAGCGGACCCCCCCTGAAAGCTGCTGTGAGTGTTGGGTTCGCAACAAAAGCCGGCCAGCGTACGATCGGATGATAGATACACCACATGCATGCTAGCGGATCGAGTGAGCATCAAGGGGCCCAACGTGGCCGTGGTGAACATACCTTGACATCGAGTTCTTTGCCACATATTTCCACTCCCGTTGGAGTCGTGACGATCTTGCTTCTATATGGAAGTAGTTCCATAGCCTTCTCGATCAGGAAAGTAGCGAGTCTGTCCACGAAAAAGATAAAGTCCTGCCGGGGTGTCGTCCCGTCCCGCAGGATGGTATAGATACTCTGGCAAAACATCCCGTGACGTTGGGCATGTAGATCGCGCATCGGACTGACCTTTAGTTGGACTGTCTGTGGCAACACAATGAGATTCAAATTCTCGTGGTTATCGTTGGGATTGAGACACTTGTCGATGCTTGCACTAGCCATGTTCCTCCGGAAGTGCCGGGCTCGTTCGTTCATCTGGCGCCTAACATGGGTGGAGATGAGATCGATTGCAACCGAATTGTTCGAACCAGGAACAATCTAGAGCGACATTATGGTAATTTAAAGTGGGTTAAATGAAAAACCAAAGTGCAAAGCAGCTTACGATATCCGCGAATCGGGATGTTGGGAGAACAAAGTTATCAAAGGCAGGTTTGACATAACGAATGTATCTGCAATTCAAGTAAATATCTTAATCGAACGATGGGCCACGGGAAACAAACTGTTCGAGTACACCCTCCACACTCCGACCACGTTCTTTGACATCTCGTTGAATCCGTCGTGCAAGCATCAAATCCGAGTCGCATTGAACGAATACCTATGCAGCATCATGAAGCAACTCGGGTACGAATACGCGAGCGTCACCTTGAGGTCATACAAGGCACGCAAACTTGGGTCGTGCAAAGCCATAATACCTTCAGCTGAAGCAACGGTGAGAATCGCGTAGATCAATGAGGAAAACGCATCATACCAATTATTACAGCAGCACCATATAGATACTTGGTCTCATCTAATCGTTGGTGTTCCGCGAATGAGTAAACTGGTATATTAGTCTGCTTGCAGGCCTTTAGATCTGCAAGACACTACAAGGAATGATGAGCCAAGTATACCTCCTCAGCCGGGACTCTCCGAACTGCGTACCGCTGCGAACATGGGCATGTCGAGAGCATCAGGATGGTCAAAGTCAATTCGATTCGCGTGGGCAAGCGCAATTTCTTCCTCGGTATGATATTTGTAGAAACTATCCTGTCGGACAGTGGGCGTATGATCAAACAAGCTTCGCCGCCTAGTAATGGATGCATACTTGTGACAGAATCACGACTGTCGGCACCGAACCCAGCGACTTGACGACTTGCCTAGCTACATGAGTCTGGCTGGAGGAAGCTACTGCCCTGTTTGCTATACGGAGTGAATCTCACCTTCCCACTTGCCGAGCCACCTACAGGAAAGCCCCATGTAACCTTTAGTAGAGTGAGCTGGGGTAGACCCATTGCCTACCTGCTATCCCGATGACGAACGCGCCGCATATAGGGAGGCCGTCCTCGCCGTACCTTTTGAGAGCGCTGGTTAGAGACTGCTTGGAGGCGTCATCAAGCTCCGAAATATCACCAGGGAGGTCTTCCGTGCGACTTGAGCAGGATGTTCTTCCTTGCATGGAACGACTGGGTCAAGTTGCCGGGATGCTCCTCGGCGTCATGCAGCTCTGGCTCCTCTCCGAGCATTGTGAAGTGGTCGGGTTTGACGATGGAAAGAGCTGCCAAAGAAACCTGGCGGCGACTGTTGGAGCGCGCACTGTTGCGGGTGGGTATTATTTGTAGTCGTCGGCTACAGCAAGTCACCAGTTTGTATGGTCATAATTAGATGTCGTTTAACAGGACGAGATGAGACTGTTTTGGACTCCATAGATACTCGAAGCTGTACAGCAATTCTCTTCGTCACTAATATACAACATCTACATCTCAGCGCTCTAGCAATAAGTTTGCAATCTGGTCTCGCTGAGTCATCTCGTCTTGGAGTTTCCGCACCCAAAGCTCGCCGTTGCCCATCACCATTAATTGTTTCTCTTGTGTACGAGGTTGTGCAAGGCTTGCAGACGCCCAGAGAGGTAAAGGAGCGGACGGAGGCGATTGACCGCTTGGCAAAACTCTTGATAATGTAGGCTTGGAAGCCCGACTACCTCCGCTAGTGAGTGTGGTCCGGCAGGAATAGCAAAGGTGCATCGAAATGGAGGGTTGCTGATCAGACGATGTTGAGACACTGAAGCTGTTCGACTGCGCTGGCGTTGGCAAATAAATGAGATCCGAACCAAGCCTCTCGTCCAAGTAGGATCGTATCGAGATCCGGGTTTTCCAGTCATCTATCCCCTCTTGGACAGGTCTGTGTATTTTCAGCCACCTATACATTCTTGGGAGTCGTAGACTGACCGCTGACAGAGTATGCATAAGCCTAGAGAAGCGTTTTTGGGCTCAAGTTTGTCGCAGGTACGGACGATCGTGGAAACGGTCGACGGGTAATCTTTTTCCAAGCCTACAATAAAATCTGTCCACAAGCTAAGTAAATCAGGATGACTTGGCATTGCAGTAACCGCCTCGTACCTTTGGTCAGACCGTTAATGCCGGTTGTGGCACGCATTCGCCCATCTCTGCCGATAACATGAATTGAATTCCACCACGCGAACATTGAGCATTCTTTCATAGTTACATCCCTGAGTGGTCGGACCACACGTACGGTATCTGTATTCTCGCTTGACGTAGGTTTCCATTCTTCTTGAAACTCTTCAAGTATCGAATGACCTCCTCCCTGTGAGATGCAAGAGATCAGGGATATGGAAAGCGTGGTCAATGATGTTCCGAGCAACAAGTGCGACGCTAGACGTGACCGGGCCGTGTACAGTAGCAAAAGACGAATGAGGGCTCTGAAGGCAGTCGAGACGGCTGTTTGCGTGGGTAGCGATCCAAGGTATGTGCGCAAGGCATCAACAGGAGAGGAATCATGGGATGGGGCATAGCGTAATGCTATTGGGAGCCATCGTCACCAAAGACAGCAGAATACATGTCTTTGAAATTACCTTCGGTATACAACCCGTCCTTTCCTAGTTCAACTGCTAGTTGTGACCGATCTTGATCTGTCGTTGTGATTGAACGCCACCATGAATCATCAAACGCAAATTCAATGCGAAGCGGGATGAAGGCAAAGTTTGGATAGGACGCAAGAGCTTTCTCAATCTCATCCGTCCTATCGCACGTCTGTGACTTTAGTTATGGTTGTTGCAAAGTGAGAACGGCGATATTTCGTACCCCGGGGAACGCACTGCACGTTTCTACGTAGCATACCCCACATGATGTCCACACGTTCGCACCCCGCGGGTGGTTCGTGCCCCCTCGAAGCTCGCCATTGACGAGGGACTCATTAGTAAAATATGTCTTATGAACCAGGTCGAGGAGAACGGATGAACCGGGGCCACCAGAAAACCCAAGTACTAGGGATCCTGATGCCTTAAGCCTTGGTCGTTTGGATATCCCAGTATCTGCATTTATGTTGGGCTCCAGAGATCTTCGGAACTTTAGGGTAACGAGAGGAATGAAGCACTCCCTGTCAAGGACGCGTTGGCTATCGCATGAGAAGAGCAGAGCCGAGGAGCTTACTTGCAGTACACCGCATGTCGTATCACGATTTTACCTGGGTTGGCCTTGCATTTTATACAAGTCTTGCCTTTGTTGAACTTGATGCGTCCTGGAAGGAGTGTCAAGTAAAGGTTGGTGAGGGATTAACTAGTCGTTTACGAGGCATGAGTGCATCCTGGTCGGTGGATGGGTTTCCGCAGGAAGACATGATCTTGGTCCAACGTCAACCATATCTTATCATTTCTGCTCTTGCTGTCAATATTGGCTCGTCGCACTCGTACAATGACACCAAACTGTTGCATCGTCACGGTGCTCCGACTTCGGTTTGGAAGGCGACTCAACAGCCCTTTATGTACCTCTTATCGACTGGCGAGTGGTCAACTGGTCCTCCTCGAGATCTGACGGATGGCCAGTGACAGTGACTAGACGACGACAACTAGTATCACAAAGATGTTGCATCCCGTCCACCATTCCTCTCCGGACCCAACGATCCATGTAATTGTGTATTCTTCCTCTGAATCATTGCAGACCAACACCACGGGGATGTTCACCCATCCCGCAAGTAACCCGCCTATTTCTCAACAAATCACACGAGCAGATGTCCGGTGCGTTTCCAATCAGTCCTACTTGACGACTGATCCAATTGACTTTGTGGTCTTGGTGTGTCTCATCTACTAGATGAGGCTGACTGTCGGCGTTGTAACCACCGGCGGCTGCCCTTGGCCTATAAAGAAAGACCTTCCTCGTTTCTTACAGTTGGCTATCATATCGCTTACTGCCTTCCGGCCTTTATTGACAAGCCAGTTCAGCGTCATACGTCGCCATGATGACTATCAACATCGCCAACCCATTCAAGTCCCAGACTACCAGGGCCTTCGACAAGTTTGACACCACTACCGCCGTTGTGGATGACAGCATCTCTAAGCCGAAACCGTTGGAGCACGTGGTAAGCGGATCCACTCCAGCCAGTCATCATGAATTGATACCGGTCCCGCTCCCTTTAGAAGATAGTTCAGTGCTCGTCGTTCTTTCACGTGCGCACGGATATGCACACCGGGAGGCAGAAGAAGATTCTTTCCAAGGTTAAGGAGGCGAAGAACAACATTGCCAAGTTATTCAAACCAAATGGTCGCATCTCATTCGCCCTGACTCTTTCGTTTACCCATCGGCATGCCAAAGCGAATGTGACCGCAGTGTACGAGCCAATGTTCCCTCGCCACTCTAGTTTGGAGGCGATCACCCCTCCCATCGTGTGCGGCGAAGACGTAATTGATGAGCATGTCGAGGACTTGACCTCTACCGTTCGCAACGTAATCGGATATTCGTCCCCGTCGCCAGCTGTGCAGCTTTTCGCACAGCCAGAATCCCAACTTGACATACGTCCTACGTTTTATCTCAGCAGGTTACTTACGATCGAGGAGGATGGGAGCGCTGAGGTAGTCGTTAGGGTGGTGAATGCGGAACAGAAAGAGCTAACCACATCTGGCTCATATATCTCCCGGTCAAACAGTGATTCTAGGATCACTGTTTACTTGCCCAGCGACTCATCCTCTGATTACTCCACAGCGCGTGGGGCCAGTTTAGTCTGTTCAGAAACCAACATGTCGCTTGTTGATACTTCCCTTGCGACGAGCATCGATGCTCAAGACAATCACAGACTCTCACCGGGTATGCTTCGTGGGCTCCGCCGAGTAGCGAAATATGAAGATCTGAGGGTGAGTTGCTTTAAACCTTTTGTGTCACACCCTGACTTTTGATCCAGAACGTCCGCACCATTACAAACCGTGGCTCTCCACGATCTGATATATCCTGTGGGTCGTTCGATGGTGATTCCTCATACGGAGTAGCTTCTTGCAACAATGCAGTATCGCTGCGTAGATCCAAGAAGTGCGAAAACTTGAGGGTAAATGGATCGCATTGCGTCTTTTTGACGATTACCGCTGATCGATATGCTCAGAAATTGTTTTTGTCAACCGAGCCTAGCGCATACGCTCCAACATTTCGTCAAATAGACAGGGACAAGGACATTCCGGTAAGAGACTCGGTTCCTTGATGCGTTACCGACGCTTAATTCCTGTACATATCACAGGCATGGTTAGGCACGAGATGCCATGAGTCCTTCCACAACGTGCAGAAGACCTCCACGTCCCGAACACAAAGCAAAACCCAAAAGGTTACTCCCGTATTTTGCAGCCGTGAATTTTTACAGAGCATCATCCATCCTTCATCTCGCGTACGAGCGCACGCTGTCCAACTGTCCTCGAGTCAAATTTCCCCATCATACACTCCTCTTAGGTGGCCGTGTGCCAAGATAACACGGTCGGGTCTAAAGTCAAAGAAACGTCGGAGGATGACGAGTCGGTCGATGATGGAACTGAAAGGACGTCTCAATTCGATGGATACCGACCCTTGGTGATAAAGCGTGGGTGCACCTTTTCCGGTACTACTTCGTGTTGTTTGCTCCCTCACAGCCGCCAAGTCCTTTCTGTTACAGCACCTCCTCACCCAAGCACGTACACGCACGTCTTCTCCGGCGGTCAAGAGTACTCAGGTTGCGAAACACAAACAAAGACGGTGTTCAAAAACCGTTCAAAAGAATTCTACGCCTCGGAAACCTTTTTTCGCGATGGAACGACCCGTATTCCCTCTCATTCCCTCTCATTCTTGTTGTATAGCTAGCCAACGTGCATCTTAAGAGCGCCAAAATTTTATCGAAACCTTGGAATCGAACAAAAAGAGCCGATGGTCGACGGCCTATGCCAAGCTGGATTCACGTTCATGATGTCCCATTGTGCAGAATTTCTTTCGATCTGCTGACAAGTACCCGAGCACGGCAAAGATAACGAAGGAGACAGTCAGTTGTTCTGCTGGGCAATATACTCCAACACTTTTGCACAAGCATCCCGCAGAGAATCCGCGAGCACATCAAAGTCGGATATCTGCCAAATATGATGAACGAATGCAAATGGGATAAGAGCCCGGTACAAACCTCGTTCCAAATCTGCGCGCTACATCTAACCCACCACTTCCCGTTGTGTTTAAATGGGGCGCCATAGGTCTGCCACCGGAGTAACAAAGTGTCGTTAAAGATCTGGTAGACCTCATCGGTGGACTCAATGTTGCCAGGAATGGGTAGTTCCACGCTGACCTAGACTAGCACATCAGATGCGCGCTCCAGGATGAGTCATTGTCTACTAACCATGTTCAGTGTGAATTCGCCATGTGGGTCCATAACATTAGTACCAAGACGTTCTGCTAGATGCTTCCCACCTGCGACGGCAAGCGCGTGGGTATACTCATTAATCTTGTGTTCTCCGCCCAACCATTCTCTGAAATCAAGCGCTACGCAAACGTCAGGAGCAACGTCGGTCGGATAGCCGATGAGTGTATTGACCTGCACCGATGCTCAGCTGCGGGACGTGATCAATCGTTCCAGTCCCTAGAACCAGTTGAGTAACGAAGGGGTGCTGATTGAAACTGTTACTTGCATTCAAAGAGCTTGACAAAGTTCTGGGGGCCTTGGTAATCACTGTCGTGCGGAGATTGATAGGTGACTGGCGTGGGGATAGGCGACTTGATGATGTGCTGATTTCTGGTTTTCTCAAACTGAGCCATCAGATATCCGTGAAATTCAAAAGGTTGATCAAACCTCCTGGGTACATAAAGAACAGCGCTTCCCCGCTTTGAAAAGAGCCATTTATGGCAGTTCTGTTTGAAAACAAAGGAATGATTAGGATGATTCACGAACCGTATAGGAGAACATACGGAAACCCAGAAGTCGGGCTGTGCTTCAGACAAGTTGATGTCCAGCTCTTGGCCTATGGAGTGAGCTGCGTCCACAACGCTGATGACCCCTGCCCCTCTGCAAATTGCCACCATCTCTTTCCAGGGGAGCAAGACCCCTGGCTGAGAAGCGATGGTATCGATGATCGATATAATCTTCCTTTTCCCTGTCGCGTCGCCGGTCTCTGTCAACTGCTTGATGTGTTTTTCGAAATCCTGGACAATCTTGGCGCGTTTCGTTGGGAACTGAAGATTGAACGTTGACAAGGTGGGGTGAGGCGGAATATCTCCAAGGTACTTGAGCGTTTGGGTCACAGACCCATATGTCGTCGTCGCTAAATAGAAAACATGAGGACCGACGAAGCAGCGTTGCAGGCTTGGTGGTCATACTTCCCACCAGGATACTTCCAGCGTCTCCTTCGTTGAAGATGAGATTGTGCAGGATGGTCGCGACGCCATGGGAGGTGTTGTTTACCATGACGCACTCGTCGGTTTCCGCCCCGATGAACTTGGCGATGCGTTCTCGGACTCGGTCCACATAGCGAACGCAGGAGATCTTCATGAACTTGTCTACATTGGACTCCACTTCGTCGGTGAGCTCGTCGCAGAAGGCACGGACAGGAAGTGGTAGGGATCCATAGGAACCTGTAGATGGTTGGCGTGACGAACATCACGAAGCGATAAGGGACCTACCGTGGTTGAGGTGGACGTAGTTGGGATCGAATCCAAAAAGCGCAAGCGTATCATGGCCGAACGCTGGCGGTCGTGTTTTGTAAAGCTCAGAGGGTGCGAGAGATCGCTTTGCGGCAGTCATTGGTCGCAGTTCTCATGTTCTCATGTTATCTCGCGACGACCCATCTCACATCACCGCGTTCACTCACACCCAGCTCATCTTTCGCTTTCATACCACATCCATGGCATCCGCCTTCTTCTACGGAACGTTGATGCACCCGAAAATATTGAGGCGAGTGATTGGAAACAATGGATCATATCTCCAGATCAGACCAGCGCTGTTGCTCGTGAGTAAACACCGCTATTATAGTTGATGGAACTCGATAGCAAGGACGACGTGTAGGACTATACCAGGCACAAGATTAATGTAGACGTGTAGCATGTTGTGGTGCAGCTATATCACTCACTCTCGGTGAATCGTAGGGTGCAGATTACCCGGGCATAATTCCTTACTCTCAAAGCCAAGCCATGTTTAGCAAGGATCTGGCGCTCGAGGAGAGATCCGTGAGAGGGACACTGGTGGTAGGACTTTCCGATCGAGATATCAGGTTATTGGACATTTTCGAAGGAGACGTGAGTACTGACCTATTGACTCAGCGGCTGAAGAGCTTGATCCTGATTGCGGCAGGAATATACACGAGAACTGGTTCATGTCCACCCACTGGGTCCCTTGGTAGCTCTCAGCGACACTGAGACAACAACAGGAGAGGTTCCGCCAGTACCACCGGAAAGCGAGCTAGAGACACCGTTGGAAGCGAACACTTATGTGTGGTGCCGCCCGACGTCCGAGCTACAGCCAAAACTATGGAAGTTCAAAGGATTCGTGGAGGAGAACGCATGGAAATGGATTGGGCCTGCATCCGGAGGTAACCAGGATTACGCAGAGGTTGACAGACGACGTGCGATGGAAGGGAACATTGTCCGTGTGGAAGCGTAGCCGAAATAAATAGCGCTGGCAGTGTCGTCCATGTCCTCTTTGCGGTTCCACCGTCTTCATAACCTCCTGGGCTACGGCACGCTGTCACAGAAAAATGTCCGAAGCACCGTTGCTGTCGACGCCCTTGAACGCGCTCCGACAACGACGAGAGCGTGCCGACTGCCATCGCTTGGTCCGCCTGGTCCTCCCAGCCTCGATTGTCGCTGGCTTCCTTCTTTTCGTCTTCACCGCCAGCATCATTGACGTGACCCGACAACGCCTTCCTTGGGAGGAAGAGCCAGGTCGGTCGCTGGCATTCCATGACCCGTCAGCTGACCCTTACGCCCGACCTCTCCAGATGTCGAGTTTCCAGACTTTTCCCACTACAAATACCTTCAGACCCTCCCCAGCACCCATTTTCCTATTCGTACGTTACACAAACTCTTATACGAAATGAAAACTTCATCGATGTCATCTCAGACCCGGATGATAATAAGCGTATTGTCGCCATTGGTGATATCCATGGCATGCACGAAGCGCTGAGGTTCGGGTCATCGGTTCCATTTGTCGTGCACCTCGCTGACTTCTCCCGTCCCTGCAGTGCACTGCTCGCCGAGATTTCTTACGATCCACAATCAGATACCTTGATCCACCTGGGCGACATCGTCCCGAAGAGTAAAAGAGTCTCGCCCATTCCTGTCCTCGATTTCATGTCCACGAATCGTATTCTTGGTGTACGTGGCAATAATGACCAGAAAGTCATCGAATGGAGGGCCTGGATCGACTGGATCGAATCTATCCCCGGCGGCAGAGAATGGTTGGAGGATATGGACTCAAAGTGGTTTGATACCGACGGAGACGAGCCCAATGCCGAATTCAACAATTGGCTCAAGAGGTCGCACAGGGACTGGGAAGAGTACGTGCCTGAAGACTGGAAACTCCTTGGAAAGCATTACAGGGCCGCCCGCGAAATGGCTCAAGCGCATTATGACTACCTTTGCTCTCTTCCTCTCGTCCTCTATGCACCGACGGCTCACACGTATTTCGTCCACGCCGGGTTGCTAGCGGCCGATCCAACCTGCGAAGATGATGACCCCAGGCAGCCACTCTCTCATTTGCCCAATACAACTACCCCGGACAAAGATGGTCTCGCCCTTCGTGGTCTCCAAGAGCTAGCATTGCTCAATCAAATCCCCCAGAATCGCGATCCTTGGGTGTTGATGAACATACGAGGTATCAAGAAACATGGTAAAGTCACAGACAGCAACAAGAAGGGTATCCCTTGGTCCGATCTGTGGAACGATGCGATGGACAGCTGTTCTGTCACGCCCGAGACGGAACTATCCGCGGCCAAGCGCGATTCGACACACTGCTTCCCGTCGATGGTGGTGTACGGTCACGCTGCGGCTCGGGATCTTGATGTGAAGCGATGGTCCATTGGCCTTGATACGGGTTGTGTAAGTGATCCGATTGTACCGCTCAACCTCTTGACGCAGGTTACCCCTAGGCGTATGATCGTCAGCTGACTGCCGTCATTCTCGACGCAAAGTCGCTCTCGCCCCAGACCCGTTCGCAAGTTTTTGGTGCATCATTGGAGCATTCCCTCATCCCGTACGGGGACGAAGGAACAGCCAAGATCGTTAGCGTAGAGTGCGATGCATAATTTGGCCCGAGTATTTCCACTACTAGTATCTCTGTTCATAAGTGCAGCTTCTTGGAGTTTTCGCTTGTCTGGATAATCATGATGGGGTGTTGACGCTGGAGGAATATCCTTGTGTAATATAATTATCCATACTAATTCTGTGTCTCAGTGCGTATCGACGACGAGGGAAACTCGAACGGGATCAAACGAGAAGCCCTCCAAACCGTTTTTGCAATCACATGTGAGTATAGCCTCAAATCTTCTACCCCATGTAAGACTCCTTGGATGGGTCGGCAGCAAGCACGCTGGTGTGGAAACGACCGCGGCATGTGCAACCACTTGAATACCGAATTCACCTCCAGACGCAAACTCCCCGCGCAATGCGATACCAGGATTGGGATGAACCCAGGATAGCGTGGATCAGGTGCACACGCTTGATAGCCGTTGGATCGCCCCAAGTTGAGGCACACGGTGTGGACATGGTTCACGGGCTGTGTGGATGGCTGAGGGACTCCTCTTAGTTACCCAGGGAAGGAACGACACATCATTTTCGTAACCACGATGCTGTCCAACAGCGGAGGCATTACAACAAGGCTGCAGATAACTTGGAAGGCGTAATCATTGATTCGTTTCAAGTTGTTTCTTTTAGAACATGAGTATTGTGTGTCACATAATCGTATAATCCCAGCGAGGAACCTGACAGTCAAACAATGAACTGCAAATTGGTATCCTGGTGGGAGAGATTTATCAAAAGATTGTCATTTCCGTTCCACTGACACCTCGAATTGAAGGGTGGCTTACGATGGGGTGGGAACATGAGAACTGGTACAACTGCATCAATATATGTCGTCTCATCGGGACTCGTGGTTACGAACCTGGGGCTTTTGGCTGTATTTCTCGCTGAGAATCCACCTGAGTAAAGGCTGGTTCACAAAGGCTGGAAATGTAGACATTCGGCAAGCGCACCTCATCTCAGTGAGGAGCTCTCGATAACTGGGGCTAGGATTGCGCGCTATAAAAGGTTGCCTTAATGACTGGGAACCAATCTAATCCAAGAGGAAGGTTACCAAGTACTGTCAAAAATGCCTGGCATCGGAGGTCAAGGGGGAAATGTGGCAAACAAGTGGACAGCTACGTACATCACTCATGGCACCTGTGCTACGCCCTCGGATTTGAGCGTCAGCACTCGTCTGGGAGTCCTTGCAACCACTCCATGAAATCTGAGCATCAGAATAGTAAGCATTGCATAATGAGACGTATGGAGGTGGAATTATCTTACCACGTCAGCGGCACATGATCTCGTCGCTCTTGTATATTGGTTAGCCTTCTGTGCTCTCCCAGAGGCAACGTGGATCAGATCCGTCACACCATGCAGCATACCACCTATGTCACTCCTCTCAAAAGAGGATAAAGTAGAAAACAATCCTTTTGCTGCATCAAGCTTCACATTGGGTTCCTTGAGCTTTCCCTCCGTAGAATACTGTATGATCAAGATTAAACGATGCAGCGGCAGAGCAGGTGCAGTCAACTCAGTGACACATACCGTGTATGGGAGATCTAAAAACGGGAAGTTAGTGCAATGTCATAGAATATTTTGGATTCGTACCAAGTGCAGAGCCAGAATGGCAAGCCTGTCGAAAGTTGACATTGAGACGGAGTGATTTAAGGCTACTCACATCGAAGATGGCCGTTAAGCGACAGCCAACTGGGAGCCCTCTGACCATAATCATGTGCATTTCCTATGGCAGCTTTGAGACGTAAATCACGAAATCTAATACAGCCAAACGAACATCGTCCACAATATGGGATGTTCTCTTGAAGTCCACGGGATATATGACTGGGCGGGAATACCGTGAATGAGAATTCCGGTTGAAGAGCTCGATTATTTCTTACCTTCGTCATATCCATCTTCTTCATCGCCATCCAAATCTTCCGTCTGTCCTCCATGTCCCGAATCTGTTCAGATTATTAATGGGTCCTCCTTGTCGTCATGAAAAAAAACACATACAATGGAAGAAAAGAGAATCGTTGGCCCGAGCATCCCTCACAAGCCAGTGCATTGCATCGATCTGATGGAGTATGAGGTCACGCGAACTTGCTCTTGGAACACAACAGACCATGTTTTGTCGGGTAGGTTGCTGACGAGGATGCGGAGAATTATCTGTCAGTATCACCATATCCTCTTCTCTGTAACCACGCCCTGTTCACATTGACATGACATTGCTGAATGAAAAAAGCCAATGAAACAACTCACCTAAAAGAAATCTCTTCACGTGATGCACATCTTCTATACAACCGTGAAGTACCTCCGGCTGACCGATATAGTTTATGCCAATCTGTAACAACCTGAGTGTTGGAAAACATACAGACATCCAAGACGAAGGCGTACGAGCAATGCTTTCTTCTTCCCATTGCATTGGGAGTACTGAAAGTAAGCAGGCTCCATTTGTCCACCTGGAACTGGTTGATGTTGATACGTTTGCTGCCCGGTCGGAGGCCAGGGTGGTGGACCTAGAGGTGGTGAATATTCTGGAGGGCCGGCATATCTCATAGGTTCGCCAGGAGGTCCTGGATGGGGCGCATATGATCCGGAGTAAGGACTCGGATGTCCCCTTTGCGGGTCTTGATGCGGGGCATATTCTCCAAGTGTACGATTTGGCAGAGCGTACGCACCCGAAGGACCATAACTTGTAGCGTAACCACTGGGGAATGAGAGTAGACGAACTAATATATTCTCTGCACAGATTAACTCACCCTCCTGGCACTGGGCTGGGCTGGGGCGAACGAAATGTTGACGTGTGATGACTGTTGATACCCAGATGGCAATCAGTGACAGTCTTAGGGACGTACTTATGGCACGCAACCCACGCGTTATGAAAGCTATAAATTGACGGACGATTGGAATGCGGACAAGACGCTACGGTGGGACTCACTTGGGATCAGCCTGAGAGTGGTGATTGTGCCACATCTTCTGGGCAAGTTGACACCGTGGCCCTGTTGTACTTGTTACGACAAAACTATGATGTACCGCACTGCCACCAGAGCTCCCTCTACTAAACTATCGGGCAGCCAAGTACGTTGCCAACCATTCCGATGTTTTTGCGGTTGTCGACCGCTAAACAAATTTCCTCATTATCGCAGTCACTCGTGGTTCAAACCTGAAGCAACTTGAAGTTGAATTCAAGGCCTGACCGGCAGCAGCCTAGTTGCGGAACTACAAACGATCGGCCAGGTACCGGTTTGTTACACGTGCGCTTGTAAAGGTGATCGATCTCGTTGTGAGCAACACTGCTCCATCCGTAGCTTCAATGTTGTGGTGGTAAATGCCCTTTTGGCAGCTGTCTTTTGAAGACGTGAGCATTGAGTTTATTCTTCTAAACTGAAAAGATTGCGATCGAGTACTGAGCTTGTGCTTGCCGCGTTAATTTCCAGACACACGCGTCGGTGACCATCGTTCAGACTCGTCGGTTGACGTATCCGGCTGCGCGGAACCCTGTGACACTTTTTGCTATTCTGGCGGGCAACATTTACTCTCCTCGACACGCTTCTGTCCACGTACACATACAGGCATTCCGTTGTCATGCGCTCGCTCGGGATCCTGATCGCGTAGGCGTTTCACACATCCCGGCTGAGTCCGCTCTCAAGGATATAACTCGAGCCTTCCCTGTCGTACCGTGTGTTCTAGGCCTCTCCGCGGCTAGCCGTCATGGAACCATTTCCAGGCGAGCCTCTGGTTGCGTATAGCTTGCCTCAATATCTGCTCGACCGCATCAACATACACGATACGATCACGCGATTGGTGAGTAGCTGTCCTTGCCCTCGTCTCCGAACATTCGTGACACATGCGTGCATTCTGTAACAGTCGGCGTATTCTGATTGCAGAGACTTTGAACGCCTAGAAAATGAAGTTTTTGCCTCCACGACGGTCACAATAGACAACTCGCTCATCACGAACGAGGAACCTCAGGGTAAGGATGTTGTTCTCGGTCGTCCCCATTCACCAGAATGACACCGTGTCAAGGCAGGCCAGGCAAGGAAGAGGCGGAGTCTTGGGCAAAATCTTTTGAGCGATTCACAGCGACGCAACACGTCATGACGTGCGTCCATCTG
Source organism: Tylopilus balloui (assembly GCA_038089995.1). Lineage (NCBI taxonomy): Eukaryota > Fungi > Basidiomycota > Agaricomycetes > Boletales > Boletaceae > Tylopilus > Tylopilus balloui. Next base: position 225,765 of record JBBPLW010000006.1, on the reverse strand, counting down.
CCATCTCGGAGACGCTGTCGTCCGACTAAGCCAAACTATCGCTGCAGCTGTATTCTAGTCAACCTACCACAGCCTAGCCCAACACGCAACATTGCTACGCCGAACATAGCGACTGCATCTGCGAACGCATTGGTCACCTTCCGACGTGACCGTGCGCGTGGGGAAACAATTGTTCAGCATGGGGTGAGATGGTTCGACAGCTAACGTGTCGATTTTCTCATGCTTTTTACAGAGCTATTACATCTTTGATTTGATACGGCAGGTGGGCGTAGAGCCGGGGTCAAACCCCTGGCGAATCTCGCACATGAAAGCCCATCCGTTTTGGTTCAAAGGAAACACTCAAGTGATGAGTTGATAGTTGTCCAGGCCAGTGACACATGTTTATCATTTGTTAAGATCTTGGTGATGAAGCATCCTTTGGGATGACGGCGGAGCGTGTGCCTGGAGGTTAGAATCTGTTGTCGTAATTGGGCTGCATATCAGTGGTTGAACATCCCAGTAGCATTACATGTGGATCAAGGGTGGTCCAAACTCCGTGTTCCTTCCAGCATTTCGGGGGAACCCTGGTCCGCAGTTTTCATTACAGTACGATTGTCAACAGAAAATGGAAACTCGCCTCCATCCGCAAACAAGTTCGCCCACGGCCTCTTGCAACGGTGGCGGATGAGATCGACCAAACTTGGTACAATATGAGCTACAACACTAGATCATCCTCGAAACGAGGCCGGGCAAAGGACCTTCGTTCTGGTTAGTCCAACAACGAAAGTGCAGATCCGAGGAGGTAACATAGGTAGTCTAACATGCTTTGTGACTGCGGCGCAAATTCAAAGCCCATCATGTCACCTGTATGTGCTTACCTTGCTGGTACAAGGGTAAGTGGCAGCGGTGGAGTCTGAAATGGCGAATCTGGCGTGCAACGTGGCGCAGGGAAAGACACAGCGACCAACACTTCATGCCCTGGTTAGCGTCCACGAGGAGACCTCGTTTCCCGCGAATGGCGTAATCGCGCCGTCTTCCTCTAACAATAACTTATCTCACGGCGTGGGCTTAAAACGCTACGAGCGTGTCCTACATGATCCCACTGCCATCGGAAGCCGCAGGCGGCTGTGACAGAGCTGATCCTGAAACTAGCGGACAAGTAAGGACTAGCGCTGAGTTTCCTAGATGGGATTCGGACGGCAGGAGGTGGTTGCTCTCTGATAAAGTAACCGCCGTGAACTGTCGCTGCTTTAGGCAGCCTCGTGTTTTATGCCAGCTACGTTCTGCAGCCTTCCCGTGTGAGGCTGATAATCATTCGAGGGTCAGTTCTAATTTCATCTTTCCGTTCTTTCTCTTCTTCTCTCTCCCTCCACAGCAACCCCACAAGGCAGTTTCGCCTTCGGGCGTCTCACCAGCTCATCCCATGTCCTCCACAGCCATCGGTACCTTCACCTGTTGGGATGGCTACGACGGTTATGAACTGGTAGAAGAACACCCGCCCCCACGTCCCCCCCGTCGTTCTCGACTTGCATCTACATCCAATGCACCCTCCCCGCGACGTGGTGCCGAGCGCAGCAGTGAGCGCCCGCAAGCGTCGAAACCGACCCCAGGACAAGCTCCACGTGAGCACGAGCATACATCGCTCGATGAACTATGGAACACCTTGCGGGAGAAGAAGCAAGCCGCAGAGGCCAAGCTTCCCCTGAAGGTGAAATCTCTGGAGCATCCCCAGCCTGGACCCAGTGTGGTGTCGCGTTCCGCACCAGAGCAACATGTCACGCCGAGGAAGGTAACCCCTCCCAAAGTGAAGCGGAAAAAATCCACGTACGCCACTGCATCGCTTCAATCCATCCGTCGTTTTGATCCATCTCAACGTGTTTCAGGGACTGCGTTTCATTTCGCGAGTCTCGTTCAGGTCGTACAGTGCGTGTTCTATGCATCACGTTCCCGCGATGCGGCCCCCATCCTTATCCCCGCACAGATCACCGCGACCTTTGACTTGCCCGGGATAAAGAAAGAGCAAGCCCACGTTAGTTTCCGTTGGAATCACCTGGTTATCACGTGGCAGACGGTCAAGATCTCGGAGAAGGAAGAAGACGGACGGCTCGTTAGAGAGCGAGAGGAGAAGAAGTATACACGGACGATACCCCTTCCAGAAGGGACGAAGGTGAGCGAGCACCTGCTTGTCCCGTCTCACGAGGTTGATCGCCGAGTTTATTAGTTCGAGGAGATACATGCCGTCATGGACAATAGACGTCTTATCCTGAACTATCCCAACATGCGTACGGTCCGTGTCGAGCCTCGGCAAAAGTCACCCCGACAGGCTGAGCCCCGTCGTGTTGAACCCACCGTCGTCTCTGACAGCGAGATCAAATCCAGCGATGAATTTGAGAATGCATCGTACCTCAAGTCGACGGATCATTCACCCCACGAAGAAGTCACAGAAATCACAGAAGTCTCGGAGTATTAGAGGTTGTGATTGCCTCTTTCTGTTGGCCGTTTTGTGTCGTGGTTGCTTACCTCGGTACCCAGATCCCGTACTTCTGGGGGGGACTTGTTTTACTACAGCTGTCCGTATATGCGGGTGAAGTTTATTTAAATGGAGATTACCAACGAATCTAGGATGACTTAGGCTACGATGTACTGTGTTTGTTTCGTGACAGCTTTCAGGAAAATGAAGCGGATGACCATCTTCAATGCTACCAATCTTCGATCCTTCTGCCGAGTATACGCTCACGAACGCCGAGTTTTGACGGGAAAATTATCGCGATTGTCTCGTACAAGATAGTAGTGAAATACATATTACATGTCATCCGCGCTCCATGCGTAGCTCGCTGCTGCTGTCCGTTGTATCTCGTTGAGGCGCTGGAACCACTTCTTCTCGAAGCCGTTGCCACGATCTAGAAAATGTATCAGTTGGTCGTCGAGGTCATAATCATTTGACTTTACCTACGCCGTCCCATCTGTAACCCGGTTTTATGCCAAAGCGATTGGGAGGAGGTGGAGGACCGCGGTATTCTGGCTTTTTAGAAGTTTTTGCTTTTTTCTGCAAAAGGGAAGAGTCAGAGAACCGAGTGCCAAATCTCGCACAGCTGGGCTAACCGTCAGGAAAGTGGCAGCAGGGTCATTCCATATCTCCCGCGCCCTCAGTTCTTCGTTGAGATCCTTGTCGTCCGCGTGTCGAGAGAACGGTAAAGATCTGTTCTTCTCTAGTTGTATTCTCCGTTTCTCTTCTTCTTCTCGTTGTACGAGTCCCTTGCCCCACTCCATCTTTTGCGCTTCCTTTTCCTCCTTTTCTCTTTTCTTTCGGGCTGCCTCAGCTCGGGCTAGTTTCATGTCGATCTTGCGACCGGATTCATCACGATATACAGTCTCCTGCGCAGTTTCCACCTCCTCTTGCTCCACCTCGCCCTGTTTGATGGCATGGGTCTTTGTTTGCTACAATCCAGCGTCAGGCGTCATCTGGTGGATGTGGTAAACGGACTCTGCCTTTCGTAGCTCCTCAGCGCGTATCAACCCGCCCTTGAAAGTTCCTGCGTCCTTCACGACGGTCGGTTGCTCGTCAGGCGGTATGGACTCGTTCTCCTCGATCTTTACGCCCTCTTGCACCGTAATCCATCCCGAACGCTCGTCCGCTTTCCGTTTCTTGAAACTTCGGTCGCTCGCAACCGCAGCTTCCGCTACGTCGAGTTCCTCATCCTCTTGTTGTCTCGTAGCCTCGTCGCCAAAGCCTGTATCTTCGTCAACAAACATGGATAGACCATTGGTTGCACCGCTCGCGACCTTGCGTTTCTTCTTCTTGGGAGCGGTTCGGGCTAGTATGGCCTCAGCCTTGGGCCCTGACATGTATTTCTCTGCAAGGTAGGCTTGCATAGTGGAAAGTGTTACAACTCGGAGTAGTGGTACAAGCGAGTCAAGGTAAAGTGACCATGAGTTACGTAAGCTTTAGACTGTCGTATAGACGAAATCGACTCAAGAGTGGTCCAACGTCACAACCGGAAAAGCAGAACGTCTAGAGATGTCTCACAAGAAGCTGGAAATGCTGTACAGGAACAGCCCGATAACCACCAGTATTGCGACATGTGAGCATATCGAACAAGGTTAACGGGTTGTTTCGTGCGTTACGCATGCCGTGAGCTAAGGAGACGAACACGTATAATAAAACGGAGGCGCTAAACACCTAGCAGACTCGTGACGACTCACGGAAACATGATGGAATACGCAACTTCTGCTTCCTGGAGCGGGACCATGTACAAGGGTGCGCGTGGCTGGTGATGTTGTTTGTGGTCCGGGATTCTACCATGGCGTCGTATATGCGCTGGGCCATCCCCATGCACAAGACGGGAGGGCTCGATCGAATCAGTCTGGCCAGGTCGACGAGGACTAGAGAATTTGTTGAAAGGTACGAATTTCAGCGGTCGTCGCGCGTGTATGACTCCGGCATCATCGACCAAGCTATCGAGGGGATCGCCATCGGTCAAGATAGCAGCTCTGAATAAGGCTTTCGCAATTCGGGACCGCTCCGGTGGCTGCTTGGGTATCTTAGCGGGTTTTCGGGCGCGCGCTGTTCGTCGCTCCGCTGGGAGATGGCGGGTGTATGCGCGGGGTTTTCTCAGAGAAGTGTTACCAGAGACCTGCCTGATCCTTGTAGCTGTCTGAGATGAACGACGAAGAAAATTATCGACAGTGACGATGTTTTCAGAGAGCGCCTTCGGGTTCAGCGGGCTTGGGTTATCCGGAAACGCGGGAGAGGGTATCGGCGGTTCGGATAGTACAGCGATCTCTGGTATTAGTCCTGAATGGAGGTTACTGACTCGATCGGGTGTGGCTGTCTCCGCTGCCTGGGGATCGAGCGTCCGCAGTCTCTTTCGTTTTCTTATGAACTAACAAGGATCAACGGACGGCAAACGAAGTAGTGGTGTGTGGTATGAAGTTGCCTACCACAAACTCATTGGTGTCGCTCCGCATCGCGGAGAGACGTTGTTGGCTTGGTTCGTTGTTTCACTGATCAAGGAGACCGAGAGTTTGGTAGGATTCTAAGATCCGGACAACGCACCTAGCAAAGTTCGTTCTCCTATGGTGGGGCTTACAAACCACAACGCCATCATCAAGCGCACCATGTGGGCGCGGAGATCGGCCCCGTCATGTAGACCGGATTCAAGAAGCCGTCGGTCACCAAGTTCTACCGTCTCTGAGTCATGGATTAGCTCGTATTGCTGCAGCCAGGACCAAGCTGGCAACGATGTCAGATGTCCAACTATGCGCCAGACTATACGGCTTGTTGGACATATTGTCTGGAAAATCTCACGGTACGCAGAAACAAGCTAAATGACGAGGTAGGTTCCGTTACAGCTTGCACTTTTTGCAATGCGGCCTTCTTGCCTGCTGGGGATGCTGTCTTTCTGAATCGGCCAGTTGTCGACCGTTCATTATCAAATATCGTTCTCTTCATGCAGTGCCTCTCTAGGTATTTAAGCCCAAACGGTGCAGCGTATTCTACAGTACCGAGTCTCCCCCCCCAAGACTGGTAACCTGCAGTCAATCCCACTCTCAACATGCAATTCGCTCTCGCCGCCTTTATTGCCTCCGCTGCTGCTCTGGTTGGTGCGGCGCCACAGCCTCGTCAAAACTGTCCTGAAGCCACCAGGTTTGGCGTGTTGACCGTGTCGCCAACCACTGTCTCACCTGGTGAAGTAATGACACCGTACTGTTATTAGGACGAGCCCCAGCTGAACATGATGATACCAGATCTTGACGGTGAATGCTGACTTCAATTGCGCCATCAACTACTTTGGTATCCATCCCGAGTACACCGACTACTACATCGAGGTTCCCGTTAACAACAACGGCCATGAACCTCCTATCCTCCTGTACCGTGGTAGTCTCGCACCTGGCAGCACCTCCGCGTCGTTTACCGTCACGGTATGTTATTTGGTACGGGGCGAATCAGAATATTTTTCTGACGACTTCTCAGGTCCCTGAGGCGAATTACTTTGCCAACGCCGGTTATGTGGTGGTATTGGACACCATCTACCCCGTCAACGGTCCCAGTGGTATGATTTACTCTGTCGTTGGTGGTGTGGAGGCCCCGATCACCATCAATGTCTAAGCATGCTCCTTCCCATCCGTGCATGCGAGTGTTAGCTTGGACAAACTACGTCTTCGTGCATGAACTTATCAGCACGGGCGATTTTGATGTCTGTTCCTTCTAATATTACATAGAGAATCTGAGTAAACCGCATGAGATTGTGCCTGCCGTCCGCAGCCTCATGGAACGAAACCAAAATTGATATTATTCTCAATCGACCACAACAACTCACTCAGCATCTGCTAATGTTTCGTCAACGTTACAAATGGGGCCCCCGGCGTCCCTTACTCCATGACATCGGTGGTACTGATATTGATATTGACATCACCTTCTAGGCTCCATTATGTACATCCCTACTGTTTTGATGTATCTATGAACAACAGTCTTGACAAGAGCCCCTCTAGAAGCAAGCCTTGCATGCGATCTCTAGGCGTTTTCCAGAACAGCCAGCTCAGCCTTCAGCCTTTTCAGCTCCGTGACTGCAGCGTCAATGACATCCTTCTCCGCCTTGTTCCCCTTTAGTGAGCGAACGTGGTTACCCTGTTCCAGGACCTTGACTTCTAGAGCAATTGCTTCCGCCGACTTCGGCCCATCCACGGTGGCATCCGCTTTTCCGTCGGGGTTCGCGGCTTTCTTCGCCTTGCGTTTCGAAGCGGCAGCCGCTTCCTTCTGTCTTTCATTTCCACCAAACTTGGCCTTCCAGACCTCGTCCATCTTCTCGTCAATGTTTTTGAACAGATGGTCCGGCTTCCCGATCCGATGGCCTGCCAAGATATCGGTGGAAAGTACCTCGGGTACAGTCCGTGCAGGTGCGTTGAGCTGTTGCAAGATCGCATTCGACGTCGTAGGCATGAACGGATAGACCAATACAGACAACACGTAGATCAAGTTCACCGCGCGAGAGACGACCTGAGCGCAGCGCTGCGGGTTTTCCGTCATCAACGCCTTGTTGAGCCCGGAAGCTTGCAGGTAACCGTTACCACGGTTCGAGATGAGCATGACAGTTTGCAGCCCAAGGCGAAGTTTGACACTTTCCATCGCATCGATGTATTCTTTGAGGAGACTATTGACTTCAGAGATGAACTCGCCATCCAGGACATCGTTAGGGGACAGTGCTCCAGCAGCATCGCCACCCTCGGGAAGAACGCCATCGTATTGCGATGCCACAAATTTCAAGGCGCGGTTAACAAAGTTTCCGAAGCTATTGGTGTGTCAGTGAGATTATACTTTATCAGACAGGATGGGAAATTCACTTCTTGAGTAAAACGTTGTTATTGGCCGCAATCTGAGAGAAGCGGTAAGTAGTGAATAAGAAACATGTGAGAGAAACCCGTGGCTTACACAATCCGCCCAAGAAAACATCGCGTCTGCAGTTTCAGGTCGGGTGGCAAGTAGGTAATATCGCCAGACTGATGCTGGAATACCGGTCTCCTTTGCTTGTGGTCCGAATATTCCACGACCCTTGCTCTTTGAGAACTTTCCACCCTCATAATTAAGGAATTCTATGACGGTCATAATCGACTACTCAATACCAAGGTGGAGGATGACCTCACCTGTCGTCGATACGTGATGGAGCATGGTCCACTTTCTGCCATCAGCGAGAAGCATGGCGGGGAAATAGACAGTGTGGAAGTAAACGTTGTCCTTGCCCATGAACTGGTATAACTTGACATTATCTGGGTTGAGCCACCACTGTTGCCAATCAGAAGTATAGTTGGCGGTTATGCTCGGGTAACCGATAGGAGCGTCGAACTATCAGCACAATAATCAGCTGACACGTAAAGGATCGCTCCTGAGCATGCTACGGACCCATACGTCTAGAAGATCCGTCAATGTCTGAACTAGTTGGGCGAATGTGGCACTTACAAAGAACTTTGCCATTCATCTCGTTGTCATCCTCTCTACCAAGTGGTGGGATGGGGACACCCCAGGTGAGATCCCGAGTAACGGGTGTGGGACGCAAACCACCCTTCAGGCGTGCGTCGACGATCTCTCCTTCGATGTTGATCGTCGCATTGGGTGACCATCTACCATTCTTGTACGACATTTTGATCCATTCTTCTAGTTGAGGTTGTGCTTTATCGAGTCTGAAATACATGTGAGAGGAGGAGCGGACGATGATTTTGTGAGCTCTGTCGATGAGGCATCTGGGTTCGAGAAGGTCTATGGCATCGAGAGTGCGAGCACAACCGTCGCACTGGTCCCCGCGAGCATCCTACGAGACCTGAGCAAGGCGATCTTAGCAACGGACACGTGAATCTACTCACAGTGAAATTGCAATACGGACATATGCCCTCAACGTATCGATCAGCTAGGAATCTAAATCCAAGTCTGTACAGGCTAGCGAGTTGAATGGTAATACTTACTTTTGGCAACCCTCACAGTAAGTCTGATCCCTCACTTGCTTCTCAAGATAATCATTTCCCCCAAGATTGAAGTAAATTGACTGAGATATCCTGACAAACAGGTTAGTGGATGCAAGTAGACGAGTTGAAGTAGAGGAAGGGAAAGGACTTACTCGGTATGCTGAGGGGTGGAGGTGCGTCCAAAGAGGTCGAACCTGTTCAGAGTCGGTTAGAACGAAACAGAGGAAACACAGGGAGACGACTTGCCCGATGTCGAACCACTTGTAGGTCTCTTTGTGTAGCGTATGATACTTATCACAAAGTTGCTTGGGAGTAACGCCTTCCTTTAGTGCTGCTGTTTCTGTTGCTGTTCCATATTCATCTGTTCCGCAGATATAAAGAGTTCGGCGATTGCGAGTCCCTGTGATCAAGTTGCGGCATAGACCAAAACACCAGATAATGTGCACTCACGGCTATATCTGTGTTAATGATGGCTCGTCAGACGGATTCGCGGCGACCCGCTGTAGTATATACATACCTGCTAAAGACGTCCGCGCTGAGAACGCTCCCGATGATATTTCCTGTCAAGACTATCAAAAAGAGGTTGATCACACGAGCAGAAAGAGGACCTAGATGGGGTACATTATTACAGTAAGGCAAAGCAGAGGTGATGAGTATATTTGTTTCTCCTTCCTTGGGTAAGCTACCGCGACCGACGACGCTGTCAGAGTATCCAATAGGGTGAAGAAACTCTCCTTACATTGCGACTACGGATTGTCCGGGATCGGGGATCAGCCTGAGAACTTGCTCTCTGACTGACTGTGTCATTGTAGATGCCTCTGAAATCCTGTGTTATAGTCGCTGAAACCAGGAATGACTCGTCGAGCGTCTGAGCTGAGGTTGACTCGATGCGATAATCGCTGTGCGCGACGATGACTAATCGAACCCAGTCGGTCGATAGGTTAGTAGTAGCCTCTCGGATCCCCGCGCTGAGGCTTCTCTCTGTGTTATCCTGCTCCGTCGCGCTCCGTCGCGGTGCGCAATGGATTCTGTTCGTCCGATTATCCGTTCTACCCCTTCCAGAGCCCCTTTTCAATGTTCCAAAGATAGCGTGCCAGTGGCAACCAGCGAGTCTGGCAGAGTGCCTGGTGGAGTCCGTCACCACTGCCATCCGTTTATGGAGCATGGCCACGTCGTTGCGCCGTGTCGGAGTCGGACCAACATTTTCCCTCGCCAGGGACGGAGGGCTACAAGGTATGCGCGATTTAGCAGAACCGTCAACTCAACGGTGACCGCCAAGATTAGATGTCCACATCTGAGCCTCGGCGAAGACATGTGGTACGTAACTTTCAGACCCTTACTAATTCCGGGTCGTGTCCGTCGCATGTCGCCACTTTATAAGGTCGCGTATCCTTCCCCGAGCCTGCTTGCCATGCCCGCAAGCCTGTAGCTGGTCCACTGTCGCGATGCCGCTGGACAGAATCATCACCGACCCCATCATATCCACAGAGAATGCTACCTTCACTCCCTCCCGTTCCCGCCTTCCTATAGAGCATCTCTCCCTCCCGCCCCCAGTCACCGTGCCTTCGGAGCGTGACCCTCTCGTAGGCAGTCCCAAAGACAAGAAGCCGTTCTACCGTGCCCGTCCACTATGGTATCCTCTCTATCCCATGGTCGTTGCTCGAACTGACCCACGTCCAGGCTGGTTCCGTTTGCAATGACAGCCTCTATTACAGTGAGTCATATACCCCACGTCATACGTGACCTATCTCAACTCGTTTACACCCCAGCGTGGAATGACGCTGGCGTCTCGTGTCGAAGTGTTCACTGAGCTCTCATGCAGACAACTTCATCACAACTACAACCACACTTATACAGCGGACATGCTAGCCACTCACGCCTTCGTCCACTCCCAAGTCGACATAAGCCCAAGCTTCGCACCTCTCTATTTATCATCTATACCACAACCTGTACAGTATCTGGGAGAGTCCGAAGATGATGGCGTCAGCGAAGGTGATGATCCCCGCGTCATCCCAGGCAAGAAGTGTGTTTCAGATCCTGCTGTGCAGGCGGGCGCCGCCAGACTTCAGACGATCATGACGACCACCATGGGTGCACTTTCAGCGCTCACCACAGGTTGGTGGGGTCACTTCGGAGAACGTCATGGTCGCACTCGTATCCTTGCAATATCCACCCTCGGTTTGTTCCTCACGTATGTGCACGCTGTCCAAGTAAGATGTCGGCGAATCTGATCAATGCTGTTTAGGGATCTTATTTTTATCCTTGTTTCCACGCCTCGTAACCCCCTAGCTGCGCACTCCCACAAACTTCTCATTTTAGCTCCAATTATCGAGGGCTCACTGGGAGGATGGTCATCGCTAACCGGCGCCAACACAGCCTACATTGCTGATTGTACCTCACCCGGTTCCCGTGCGACTATCTTCGCGCGTTTCACTGGCGTGCTGTTCGTTGGCTTGGCACTTGGACCATTAGTAGGCGCTTGGCTAATCAGGAACCCGATACCGTTTTTAAGGGTTGGACAAGGTATACCTTCTGCCGACTCCGGGTTCTATCTGGACTCATATTGAAACCTAGTTGACCACCCATTACAAAGTGTGAATTCAGTCTTCTGGGTTGCCATCTGTGGTTCTTTTGTAAATCTCTTGCTTGTGCTTTTCGTATTCCCAGAGTCCCTTCCCGCATCCCGACGGGAGATAAACAGGAAAGGTAAAAATCGCGCTATGGAAAGTGATGAATTTGGAATCATCAGTAAGTTGGCCATTTTTCATATCCCAAGATGCAGCTTATTCATTTTTACCACAGACACAGACAAACATAATTGGGTGGTCGCCCAGGTTGTCAAGAGTTTCATTTCTCCTCTTGCCCAGTTTTTGCCAGCCGATGTCCCAACCGTCCAGATAGCCGGAATGCCCCACCGGCCACATACTCGCAAGGACTGGAGCCTAACATTCCTCGCGTTATCTCTCTTCGTTCACACTCTTGCTTCGGGCCTTTTCCAGCTCAAATACCTCTACGCCGAGCATGTTTATGACTGGGTCGCTGAACAGCTGAGCTACTACATCTCATTTATGGGTGCTGTCCGCGCTTTCCACCTTCTCGTCCTCCTGCCTTGTGAGTCACTGGGTAACTTCTTTAAATGGTGTAACGCGACTGAAAGAAGACCTAGTACTCCTCATTACATTCAAACCCGTTCGGGAAGTAGTGCCGTCAGTAGTCCCGACCCAGTTCAACACCAACGGCTTCAAGGCAAAGCCGAAACTCACGAAAAGCCACCTCTTTGCTGAAATACGCTTTGACCTTCTTGTCGTGCGGTACTCGATGTTCATCGACTTTTGCTCCCATGCACTCGTCATTTTGTCTCCACTTCCCTCGAACGATGCCGCATCCGCGTGGTGGTCACAACTCATGTTCGTCGGGGCTACTTCGTTGGCATGTGCCGGTGCTGGAGTCATCCCTGCTGCTCAAAGCCTTGCTCTGTGCACTCTGCAAGGTCGCAAGATGGCAGAAGAAGAAATCGCACGAATGCAGGGTGACCTAGACAGTATCCCTGTGGGGCAAGACGCAGCAACCGAGTCCGGCAAATTATTTGGTGCGATGTCCATCATTCAAGCAGTTGGCTCAACCATCGTTGGGGTACGTTTGTATGCTCATTGGAGGATTCGGTCTCTGATCCCACGTTAGCCCGTTTTGTTTGGTGTGATATATGGTGGTACTGTCACTTCGTGCCCTAAAGCTATCTTTGCGGCGGCGGGGGTCCTCGTCATGGCTGCCCTCATCCTCATGGGATACGTCCGACCAGATGTCAGTTTGTCTGTGCTCAAGTACCCTCGGAGGAAGCGGAAGCCCGCCCCGATGCCCAGGCACATTGCCGAAGAGAGAAGGGGCCGCTCGAGAGTGAAAAAAGACCTCCGGGGTGGATCAGCAAGCTTTGCATCGTACGGTGCTATGAGATATGACCCAAGCGCCTCTAGCACGAAGACAGAGGCTGGTAGTGTCGAGCTTGCGTGAGCGTCGAGACGACCTCCATTTACAGGGGTGACATGTGGTGACATAAAATGGGAATAGTATGCGTATGCGTATTCATTAATTTGCCATCTGTATCATACTAGGTTATGCCAATTCTAGTGCGATGACTATCGCCAGGTCATTGTCATATTGCATCCAGCATCATTTGGGCTCTGGCACATGAGATCAAGAAACTAAGACACTGTCTTGATACTAGTAGTATATGTACTGCCACAACAAGCACCCGACACCAATACCATCCGATCCACGTTCTCATAACATGGAGGCAACGGATGAATAATTCACATTCCACCCTGCTCTGTCGATCTTCATCGAGAGCTAGATCCTCCGTAACCAGTACTCGTTCTGAGAGGACCCATGCCGGAAGAGCCCTCCATTCTGTCAAAGCTCGCCCGACGTCGCGTGGTGGTTCTGAAACGGGATTCCGAACGTTCCCAGTCATACGCCCGTGGGGCAGACTGGCTGCGATTGAGTAAACTGCCTCCCAGCGCGCCGAGGGCGGCGCCGGTCCAGAACCCAGGACGCCAGCCATCGTTGGAAGACGGGTCCTTGGTGTATGGTGGAGGAGGACCGGAGTGATCACCAGGAAAGTATCCAGGGTCGGGTCGCGAGTGGCTGTCGGGACCGGGATAGGTGGGAGGAGGAACCCGTTGGGTGTTGCCCGTGGGTGTGTAGTTCCGGCGCAGGCAAGAGCAAACCAAGTTGTACAAGAGGATGCCCAGGACGGCAAACCAGACGAGCATGAAGAGGATGCCAAAATTGTCCAAGCCTAGAACCGCTTGGTGAGTCCGCTGAGGGGCAGCGGATAGGCTTGGGACATACCGCTGAAGAAGCCTGGTATGTCGAACGACGGCCAGCTAAAGGTGTCGTCCCTGAGTGAATGAGGAAGCTGTACAAGGCGGTACTCGAGGGAGCAGGAGCCTGTCGCGCGTCGGTCCGAGACTGTAAGCACTGTAGAACGACCTCCAGGAGCGTTGAGTCAACTCACCTTTCATTACATATGGGTCGCCGGGACCGTTCCAACCCTCGCACGAGACCTCTACTCTGCCGAACCGCAGCGAGGAAGGTAGATCCGCCTCGCACTGTCATGGACGTGACGTCTCAGGTCGAGTATAAGAGCCACTTGGTGCTGTCACTTGCCTTCCAGTCGACGTTGACGCCTGAGCCACCGATGTTCCTACAACGCACAACCTCAGGTTGGTACGTGGCGCAAGGTTTCCCAAGGCATACCAACTGAGCAATCGGGGTGGTCCTCCTGGCGGCCGTGAGGGAACCTTTGTAGAAAGTGATTGCAGGGATGTTTTCGAGGGCTATTCGGGACATATCTCAAGGCGTTGACCGCGACGAGCTGGCGTCCTTGTGCACAGGTCAACTCGGTTTTCCGTTAATGGACATGTACACACGCCTGCAACGCAAACCCGCAAGGCAAGCTATTCAGTACATGCGGGACAGATCCCCCCGCTACAACCCCAACAGCTAATGACGCCGACCCCCCACGTTCGTAGAACGAGCGAAACGACGCTAACAACCCCCTCTCCCAGCACGAATCCGCTCGCAATGACGATCAAACGGATGTCTTGTCCGCCGGTCTTTGCTACCCTTCGGTGATACCAGTACTCTGTCAATCCGCCGATGAAGCGTGCCAACGAAAAGGATGGTGTGTTCAAGAATCCGATCGCAAACGCGACGCCGGAGGGAATCCACCTGGCATATGGCCAGCCGCGCTGAACAGCCACGAGCTTCATGCTCGCAATAACGGAAAACACCAGCGCGAACAGCAACACGAACAGGCCACTATTCTCCGGTAGTTCCCCGTTTCCTGTTAAACCCTCACGTCAATTGTAGTGCAAGATTGAGAGGCGACTCCCTTATGACTTACGAAGTAGACGCGCCAGGTTGAGCCACACGTATGCGGTCGGAGCAGGGAAGGAAGGCCCAGGAATGCTGTAAGCTCTCTGGTAAAGAGTATAGGCAGAAGCGGTCACAATAATGGACAACGATGACCCAATCAGTTGTCCATAAAACTGAGCTCTTGGCGAGGCATGAATGAGATGTCCCGTCTTCAGATCTTGCATGAGATCCCCAGCTCTAGATGAGTGCATCAGATGGGTGAATCCTTGCATCCAGTAAACCTTACTGTTGTGCGCCTGCCTCGGCAACCCCACCTGCAATGATGTTTGCCACGACATTTCCGGGTTGTATACAAGCGAACAGAACCTGCGAAATTTTACCCAATCCGCTCACAGGATTCAAATCTGTCTCTCCCAGTGCTCGGACCCTGACAAGGGAGTCAGAAGAATATCGCCAGACGCGTCACACATACCCCAAGATACTCAACAACACACCGACGGCGAACCCTATCAGCGTCGCCCACGGCTTGATTCCTTCGTCACTAAAAACCACCCAAACTAGCAGAGTCCCCACTATCACACTCGTAACTAGGCCGCTCAGAACCCATCGGGTTGGGACAAGCCTGCCCGGCATCTCGACGTCGTTATCTGCCTCTGGCGGTGCATTACTGGTCTTTCGGATGGATAGTACCACCTTGGTGATAGACGATCGAATGACTGGTAGAAGGGAGATGAAGGAGTCTGCACACATGGTGGCAAGGGAAACCCAGAGAATCCATCCTCTGGCACCTGTGGACATGTCGCCGACCGGTCCCGGTGCCCACCCCGCGTGCTTGGAGAGTGGCGATAAAACACCCCAACCAACAAGCATGCCCTACATGATTAGTAAGGCCCCTGAGTCAATCCAGATCTAAACAGATATGTCACCAAGTTCATGCTCAGGGTTGTAGGGAAACCCATGATGATACCTGACCAATGTGAGCACTGGGAACACTTAACGTCCAAAAAATGAACATGTACCCTGGCCAACGTATGATAGACTAGGAGTGAATGACCACAACCATTCGCGGGCGAGGTATTTTCCAAAGAGTGGCACAGAGAAAACGATCGGAAAAAAATATGCTGCGAGCTGAAAGAATAATGAGAGACATCAAATGAGACAGCGGGAGAGCTGACCGTCATGACACCGGAAGCCGTAAAACTATAAGTAAGGTCCACCCAGCCTTCCTTCTGAACGAGCTCGCGTTCGTCGGCAGCCTCCGTTACATCCAGAGTGTCCGTCGCGGCTGTATTGACATCGTTGATGAGGTTTGTATGGCTGGCTGTGTCTTCCGTATCCAGTGGTCTGTATCCTGAACGACGGCGTAGCGATGTCTCTGGAGCCGGAAGCTCATGAAGAACGGAGATTAATTGCGCTGTTGCAGTCCCAGAAGGGAATGGAAGTTGCTCCTCGATGATCTGAATAATGCGTCCCATACCATTGTCTGCACAACACGAGGTATACGCACCACTTGTTTTCGGATGGGGGGTGACAGAAACACCCCAAAGAATGCAATGGAACACGACCAACCGATAGCTGCTGGCCAGGATAGGAAGATCGGCGGGCTTCCATCTTGTTCCTTGTCTAGCAGACCAAGAGCTGGAAGTATACCGACAAACCCAGCTGCCAAAGGCATCTAGGACAAGTTCTTGAACGATCATTGCTGGTTCAAATGGTAGAAGCTTACGGTCCCTGTTGCAACCGCGGTCGTTTGCACTACAATAATTTCCTGAGGAGAGAGTGGAGTCGGGAGCATCTTGGAGATCAAAAAGCCCATGAGGGCCGACTGCAACGACATCCTTGTTTCGACACGCTGAGGATGTCTATGTTGAGCACGAGGCTGTG
This sequence comes from Tylopilus balloui, assembly GCA_038089995.1. Taxonomy (NCBI): domain Eukaryota; kingdom Fungi; phylum Basidiomycota; class Agaricomycetes; order Boletales; family Boletaceae; genus Tylopilus; species Tylopilus balloui. The sequence goes on along the minus strand of JBBPLW010000006.1, from coordinate 209,571 downwards.
CGAGGGACGTACATGCTGATCCATCCCGTTTGAAGACCGAAATAGAGATTGGTGAAGCACAACAAACAGCCGATGAGAAGTCCAATCGTGACTGCAGGTAGCTGTGAATCAAGGATTTACTGCGGTGCGAACAAATGCGTATGAAACTGCGCACCGTAAATTCGGGTTGAGACGACTGTTGACCGGGAGCTTCGCTGTCGTGAGGAAGACGGGACCTCAACGAGAGCGCCTCAGACCTGAGGTTATTCCGAAAATTCAATGGTTTACCTGATCCATTCTCTGAGGCCCATAGTAGTGCTCTCCGCTGGCAACTCTTATACGCGATGGCAAGAGGGTCCCTGTCGTGTGGCAGTGACAGTCACGTGACAATTATTAAGTAATCTGTGCCGATGTTACCGTGCTAATCCAACAAGGAATCCCCTTGTCCCCTGCCACCGACGGCGACAACGACCAGCACATCGAGCTTATCGTCGACGATAACGGCGACGCTTCAAGGCCTTTCTTCGCCGCTATTCCTTCGGTTTTATGGCTCGCAGCACCCTCCAACTTGTTAGTTGGCGTCTCTGATTTCGTGACTTCCATCCGTGTTCGTCGCCATGGATGGCGTGGATCCCTCATATCAACATCCCAATGCACTCGCGGGCCCGTCTTCAATCACACAGGATGCCCCAGTCATCTTCCTACCTCCGCCCATCGGTACGTTACCATTCCTCTGCTCAAGATTCACTTGACGGTCCTTCCGAACAGCTCTTTCACAACCCCAAAGTTTCCTTGCCAGCACCCAGGACCTCCTCGCCCGCTTCCGCCTGCATACCGCATATGACAAACATGTCCGCACCCCCCTCGACCCATCACAATCTGCTCCTGCTCAGTCGAATCCTCCGCTCCCACCCGACCAAGACGAGAAGAAAAAGAAAAACTCTTACCGTCACCTCATCAAGAGTCTGCCCGGAAAGCATTCCATGAAAAAAGATGATTATCTGGTAACCATCGTCCAAGCACCCCCGATGCAGCACATACCCATAGTCCAGTTCGATGCGAAAACGCAAAAGGAAGCTTTCACCGTCTCTGCTGAAGGTCTAAAAGGGGTTTGTACTATCTTCGTTCTGCTTACTCCACTGTTCTCATTCCCTCCTCAAAGTGGAATGCCGGTGCTCTCATACTCGAATCTGCTCAGGCCCGGGAAGATCGCAAGAAGCGCGTTCGTATCATTTCTCCATCGCCTTAATTCCAACCACGTGTCTTATCGTTGTCTATCTTAACAGAAAGAATTAAAAAAGCTTGTTCGCGCTCAAACACAGGGACTTATTCCTGGGCCGTTACCTAGCACACCAACCGGCCTTCCCCAACCCCAACCTCCTCCACATTCAACGATTCCGCCCGCTCAACAACAATCCGGCACGTCACAAATGTTACCGGCAAAGCCACGGGTCGCACCTGTAACAATTCCTCCTCCAGGCTCAGTTGGCCAGTCGACCTCCACGCCCACGAGCACCACGCCACGTTCAGCCGTGCCATTTACTGCACCGCCTCAACGGACAAATATATCGATGCTGAGAGGTCAGAAACGCGAACTCGAGGATGGTGTAATACAGCCACCAACTCCGACTTCACTCTCCCCCAATGTACCCATTGGAGTTGTGGGTGCCCGTGCGGGGGTAGGTAGTGTGCGACCGCGTCCCATAAAGAAACAACGGATGGTATGTCAACATGTTTGTCTCTTCGTGTGATTTTCTCGCCGTTCTTTCCGTTTTGAATTTTCCGTGGCTCGGAGGGCTCACGTCCTCTTCGTGCAGGACATACAGGGCCAGTCCAGAGAGGTGCTCGTACAACAGCCTACTCCGCAGGGTTCATAGCCTTGTCCGATTGTTTCGCCTTTGCGATTCTCCCCGACTTTCCATGTGGACCGTCGTAACCCGGCTTGCCAGCAGGCTTTACAACCGTCACAAACATCCCACCATACCGTTACGCTGTTACGGTTGGGCCGTGACACTGCTTCTACACGCAATAATAGAAGCCAAGAAGTGAGACTAGGCTGGCGCTGCTCATGTACACCAGTTGTTGTACAGTCGCTGTTCTATCATTCATGCTCACGCCTCATTCGCCAACGACCATCACTTGTTTTATTTGTGTCATTACGCACTGGCATTGACAGTTTCCCCCCAAACACAAACCCATCATGTGCCATAGGTACAATATAAATTTCCACCCGCACTTGCATTCGCTTTCGAATTCATGATCATGTCACTGATGGGGATCCAATCATGCATTATCATTTATAATTATCTTCTCTTAATGATATACATTCGAACACGTAGATTTACACCTGAAGGCCTGAAGTGTGCCCCTGATCGCTGTCTGTCACGATGTTCTGGCTAGACCGATCTTGTCCAGCTGTCTTCGCGCGAAGCGACCCTCACATTCAGCACGAGACACCGCATCACGGGTGGAGGCAACATTCGAAACTGCGACCACTAAGAGTTTTAGGAGTGCGTCGACGAGCCCATCATGAGCACGCCGCAGTCTCTCGTTAGCGGTCCGAAGTACCGGTTCCCTCTTTCAGAGCCAAATGGTCGTATCAACTCGGTCATCACGAAAAAAATAACTCGGATACATCACCGCATATCAGAATCCTGTCCATCGGTCCCAAAAACCTTCCGTCCCGTTGGTCCGTGCTGCCCATCTGTTTATGCTAAGCAGCCGCATGGCGAAGTTGTGAAGCTCGACGTTCTGAAACGGCGGCAACACACATCCTGTGGTCCGGTCGCCTTCCTCTTGGAACCGTTTCCTCGCACGCTCGGCGAAGGACTCTTGAAAAATGAATACTGCACGCATGCAAGGTTCGTCGTTATCGTAACCATGATTCTGATTGTAGCAGACATGTCAGTCGTTGCAAGATAAGGTAGGAAATAACAGATTATGCCCGGATCTAAGTAAATAGTCTGGTCTGAACAGAATATCAGCCAAAAATGTCGAAGAGGTAGAACGCACGGCGCACCTAAGTCCATAGATACGAGCAACAACGGTGCGCCATTGGATGAATTCGAGGACGTAGAACGCGGGTCAAACGAAGGTGTTCCCGCCCTTGAAGCTGCGGCTAAAATATATGCTAGAAGAACAGAAAGCAACGCGGTCGAAATGAGGACAGAGGCATCCAACAACGCTAGCAGCCAACCAGAGAGGAGCGGAGCAACCCTCTCGCTTGGCTGTTCTGTCACATAGACTGGCCTGATCGCGGAAACTTCCAAGGGGCACTGCTAGTACGCAAAACACAATGACATGATAATTTCCAAGACGAAATTCTCTCTAAGTACGTCGCCTACAATTAATACTTGGCAACAACCTCGTCTGCCGCTTCGATCAACAGCTTCTCGATTCCAGCCTCGCGCGACGAGTGTCCCGCATCAGGAACAATGTTGATTTTGAACGATGTCGAGGGTTTTGCTTCCCAGGTTGTCTTGAGTGCCCAAGCGGTCGTCGCCTTGGTCGCAGTCGTTCAGAACAAAGGGGAGTATGCAGCAGTGTTGAAGAACATACAGGACAAACAACATCGTATCTTCCCTGTACGACAATTGTAGGTACGTGTCGGCTGCATACACACGTCAGCTAAAGTGGGCACAAGACAGAGACAGTTCCACTGACATCTTGGCGATACTCTGTTCTTCCAAGAGCTGGCCGTCACGCACAAACCCCTATGCAAATCTGGTTAGCGTTCCTCTGAAATACACATAAGGACCGACTTCGTTGACGAAATAATGGTTTTCGATACGTGCAAAAGCACTATGTGTACCACAGTCAGCAAAGCAAAATAGCACTCAAGAAGGAACACACAGTGCGAACGTGTCTTCCTCTGCACGTCGGAGCATATCTTCACTAACGCACAGTTTAGAGGTGGCCATCCTGTGCGTTAACAGGTCATGAACTATGTTGAAGCCCAGAATTAGTCAGAAGTAACCACTTACTCCCATCTAGACCAAGCTTTTGCGGCTAGTAATCTTGTTTTCTCCTCCGATGAGTTGAGGAGCTCATGGTATGCTGCCACCATGTCATGCCTCTTAGAAGGGTCCACAGATGCAAGGTAACGATCCCTGAAGCGATGTGAGAAGCCAGTAAACGAACGACGATTGAATAACAGGAAAAGTACTTACCACTCTTCTGGGAAGAGGTGGGAAGCGCCATCTTGATAGAAGAACTTGAGCTCGCTGGACACGCTCAGTGATTTCGAATAAAAAGGATGGAAAGTTTGCGAACCTCTTCCGGAGGGTGAAAATACCACTGTATTCACGTCGTAAGTAAAACTTGTGGTCGATCAGAGTAGTAGGGAAAGGAATTACCGCAAGACAAGGCTCCTTACCCTCGCTGGGTGGGTCTAGAGTGCTCAAAGTTCGTGTCAGATCGCATGGCAAGCATTCATCACACTCACCTGGGCATAAGCTAACGCAAGCGTTGACCCCTACCAGCAGCCGAGTCATTCACTATCGTGGGTAAACAATGGGAGACGATGAAGGCATACCCAGCTACCACCGAACACGTGCCATTTCTCGATCTTCAACTTCTCGCGCAGACGCTCGATGTCTGCCACAAGGTCCCAGGTGGTGTTGTACTCGATAGAAGCACTCCTGCACTACCGATCAATACATCGGGCCCCGAAGACACCGCAAATCCTTGAACACGAACGGAGTAGATTTGCCAGCACCACGTTGATCAAACAGGACAATCTAGTACGATGAATAAGTAAAGATGTCGAGGGGAGACAGGAAGACGGACCTTGTATTTCTCTGGATTGAAAAACTGCCTATCCTTGGGATCTACTCCGCCGCCAGGACCCCCGTGAAGAAACACGACTATCGGAAGGGTGTTAACATCGAGTGCACTATGCATGAAACGGACGTGACGACACGCCTGGGACACCGTTCTGGTTTCCGCTGATCTCATAGCTATAGCAAAATGGGGGCACGACGTATCAGTGCAAGCAAAAGACAGGACGTATCTGCAGACGAACTAGAGGGAGTGGATGAACGATGGCGATGCCAGCACTTCAAGTCTCCCTGTTTCATACGGTTCGATCGGTGGGTACATCGTGCTGCTGGATGCCGAGTGTGAATGAGATCGTTGTGAGTGAGAGATCGATGGATGCGGTCTGCGATGGGAACGAACAGTCGAGTCGAACTCATCTCCGCAACCCAAGTCTGGACAAGGTCGACATGACTCCTACCAGGCTTGAATTAAAGCCTTGAGCGCTCTGACCACCCGTTTGTGTAAATGAAACCCTGGGCCGCTTAACCAAACCGTTTCATGGCTCATCACCCACGACATCGTCGTCTTGGTTGGGGGCAATGTCAGCTCTCTGGCACGCGCCTCTGCAGTGGAAGCTCAACGCCACGGGGGTATGGGCTACTACTAGTAGCCCGCTGTGGTTGCGAGTGTATGGTCTGAGTTGTCGTCGGAGTGACCGTCGTCTGCCTTTTACCAGAGCCACGCCACTCTCCATTCAGCGACTATGGCGTTTCCTTTGCCAGAAGAGCTGATTGGCTTGACCTTCAACCACCTGGACGTCCCATCTCTTCTGAGATGCATGCAAGCGAGTTTGCCTCTCTCTGCTGCTCAGCGCTCACTCACTTGACGCAACAAGGTCTGCAAACTGTTCCATTCCACCATCTCAGGGAACACCCAGTTGGTCTACAAGACCGAGCTGTTCGCGTCTTACATGGAGAATAATGAACATGCATCCATGGACACTGTCAGCCGCCTGATTCTCCTGCGCCAGTATAACCGCGCGTGGAACGACATGGAATGGACTTCGTCCGGGTCCATACCCATGTCTGACGGCCGTTGCTGGGAGTTCACAGGTGGCATACTCGCGCAGTCGACCGATGAAAACGCACTGTCCCTTGCTCAACTACCGTGCAAGCTCAAGGGGATTCCAGAAAGGCGCTGGTCCGTGCCTTTCGACTTCAGGGTTCGCGACTTCACCTTGGACAGCTCACAAGATCTCATTGTCTTACTTGAATTGCTCGGCACTGTGTGAGTGGAACGCTCAAGATTTGCATGGTCATCTGTCTTGTAACAGCCTCCGTAACTAGTCCGAATGTGTCATGCAAGATTCATCTGCGAACCCTTTCTGGGGAACATCATCCCTACGCCGCTGTGAAACACATAACACACGCGTCTGGGAATTTACACGCCGATTGCTCCTTTCTGATGCAGATCTGTGGCAAGCACCTCGCTATCCTCCTTTATGATCAATTCGGCGACTCGTCTCCAAACTCTTTCCTCGTCTGGGACTGGAGAGCCGGGGATCGTAAAGTTGTCAGTAACTTGCCCTTTGTTTGCTTGCCTCGATACTTATTTTTTCTGTATCCAGCATATTCATGCACCGGAGTTTCAGTCCTTTGCCTTTATGACAGAAGACTTGATTCTGGCAGCAATCCTCAGATCAGACACGGAGCCCTCTTTGCAGGTGCTGAGGGTAGCAGCATTCGTTCATTCAACTTATTCCTTGGAGGACATCCCCTACGTATGTGAATTCCAGTATCCAAACGTCAAAGGGGCCACGGATCACTTCCTAATTCGATCGGAGCCCACACCAACTTGGAAACCGCCTTCTGGTTCAGGTGTTCCTTTTTATGGTTCTCGGAAGGACTTCATATTCACGATTTCCATGCGCATCCTCTGGGGTGATACGCATGAGAACACGGTCCTGTTTGTACCTCTATCCACTCTACTCTCAGAAGTCGAGCGTTCGCATGATGCGCCACGGCGTAACATCTCCTGGAGCGCCTGGGGCCCGGACGGAGCACGTATGGTTTGCAGGGAGCCGTCGGAGGTTTGGGTTTGTTATACCTATGGCATGAAGTTTATCCAAGGTCTGCCATGGCATAATGGTCACAAGGCACGAGTCTACGATTTTAATCCCTATGCGGCGAGGAGGCACGTCAAGACGAGGGTCGATTCCCCCATACCGTGGAGGCGTCTTGCACCGCAGTCAGAACCTGGTGGTCGTAGTCAAAGTTTCTTTGGAGAAGTCATCACAAAGCTACCTGGGCGTGTCGCTAATGTCACACTTGAACACTCAAATGAGGGCTGGGATTGTTGCATGATAGGGGAGGATCACATTGTGATGGTTCAGGTAAGATGCTTGCTTTCAGGATTGTGGTACGCTTTATAACTAGCTTTTTTCGCTTCCGTCATGGTAGCCTCGAACTTCCACGTACGGCTACATGGCTATGTAAATATAAGATGGTATATGTTCAAAACAAGCATCCTGTTCTCTGAAGCAGAGGCTTCAATTACGCGTGCGCCACATCATTCTTGACTGCAAACGCGTTGATTACAGAACGACGAGGGTTTCGTTACTGTATTTCCAAGGTGCGTGTGGTTCAGTGCAGGTCATGGCCATTCACCTCAAATCACAGCAAAGTGTGATGACCCCCCCGTTAGTGTCATGAGTATTCTTGGCCCCCGAGGCTCGTCGCACTCTTCATTAGTCAAGGAAGCTGGATAGTCAGCTCATCGACGGGGGGCCACATGCAACGCCGCTGGCCCGATTTCCTGTGAGTTCCTCCCACTTTCGTGGGTGGCAGCTCGAACTTCCTAGGGCCGCGTGTGATATAACCCGTCGTCGATTTTTCGGCGACACCCCTGTGATTAAGCCTATAGGTAGAACACGTTCCAGTTCGGGGCAAAAGATGGTCCACCAAGTGATCACCTTCTCGGGAAGAGGTAGGGTCAAAAAGCCCTGGGTGCGACTGAGCTCTACGTCACCAAGACGCCCTGAGGAACGTCAAGCCCATCGACCAACATCTACGTGGCCACGTCGGTAGTATCGTGGGTGGGGGAAAGTGAGCCGGAACCTTCTTGCGTCTTGGAAAATACACGACTGATTTCTTACGGGATGATGTAGGTTTGTATCTGTGCTCCCGCCCTACGCTACGACTTATCTGATGACGTACCTGCTCTGTTGTACAGGTATCCAGTGGACGATGTGCTGTTCGAGTGTCTTGCGGATCAAGATGCTCCACTTCGTCGCACAGCATTACATGGAGGTTATCGTACCAGAGCTCTTGCTTGGTGTGGAGGGAATGGAAGAGGCTGTCAAGAAGCTTGACGGCAAAGTGAGGTTCCCCGTTGTACTCTTCGCAGAGCCTGGACACTTCATTCAGTGTTCATGGCCTGGTCCGCGATTGTCACCTGAACTTAGACGCTGATTCTAGGTCTTCTTTTCATAACGCTGGTGTTTCTAGGATACAACTCAGCTGTACGTGCGTATACTAAAATCTATGTGTCATTCGCGGTGGCTTTTGCACCTGAATACAATCGAGGAACCAAGGAGTGGGCTACACATGGAGCGTGGCTTCTCCAGCCCCACAATACCCAATCCCTCGCAAGTTCCAAGGGCACCTCAGTTCTTGCACATGTCCAGCACTATCCGTGGCACGGCTGAGCACCGTCACCTTGAGTTTCCCTCGACCGCACCCCTCTGTCAGGTCCAGAGCCAGCATCTCGTTGAGGCTTTCTTCGTCCAGCATAACATCGATGTTGGCCTCCCATAGAGCCCAGCTCCATCGTCCTTCTTGATACGTAATCTTGCACTGCTTCCAGGTCGTGCCGCCGTCCACGGTCACCTCGACACGCGCGATGGAACAATCCGAGTAGGCATATCCGCATGCCTTCAATCGCAGTTCTCCAGGACACGAAGACTGAAGTCGCTTGACATTGGCCACGATGGAGTTGCACGGCAAGTTCTGCATAGAGGGAACCTTGGACCACCAGTCTTCCGACTCGGCCATCTTCTTGGTCGTCACCTAACACGCGCGAGGTGGGGTCAGACACGACGTCGCGCACATCCGCGGCTGTACGCACGTGGTCTGGCAAAATTTTGTAGTCCCGTTGTTGATAAAAGTTTGGCGACTCCGACCGGGAAATGGAGATGTGGTCCACCCATTTGACCCAGCGCATGCCAGAGTATCCCGGGACGACGATGCGCAACGGGAAGCCATGATCAGGAGTCAAGGGCTCGCCATTCATCTACCAGCATGGGGCAGCACGTCAATAAGGGGGACACCCACCCACCAGAACCGGCTTGAATTACCTCATACGCCAGGAGAACATCGCCGTCTTTGCTCATCGCTCGCTCCAGCGGGATCGAGCCGCCGTACGACGTGTCGTCCTCGCACGGCGCAATGTTGGACACAAAGCGCGCGTGGAGTCCCTCCCACGATGCGCTGTCGTCCGCGACGCCTGCTCGGAGGAGGATGTCTCGCAGCGGCACACCGGTCCAGCGGACGTTGGCGGCAGTCCCCTCGGACCACTTGATGCCTTCCACGTTCTTCCCCGTCTTCTCGGCCATCTTGGCCCGGCGATTCCCGGCGCACTGTCGCCGCACCGCGGTGTAGGTTAGCTCGCAGAAGAACAAGGCGGAATACACACGACGAGGACTGAAACAATTTGTTTTCGCGGCAAGGAATCCCGCACTTGCTTGAACGTGAGGTCGAGTTGCTTGATGCCGTCTATCTCACCATCAATCTTGACGGTGTATTGCTCTGTGTGTGATCGAAGGTCCTTGATGTCGGCTGTGGGGGCGTTATCACACGTTCGCGAGGTGTGCAGGGCTCAATAAACGGATGAATGAGACGTGGAACACGGGCATACAGTGGTTGCGAGCGTAGATTAAACGCAGTGGAGTGATGGGATGGCTTGCTAGCTCTGCGAGCGATGGGGGTTCTGCATTGTAGGGATTCTTGGCCCGCACGAGTAGGTCGGTGACACCCATCGCAGAGAGCCCCGTTGCGGTCGAGATGCATTTCGGTCGAGCTTTATAGCTGTGAAGCTGAGGATGAGTAGCACAAAGGCAGACGTAACAAGCTCGATATGGTGGCGGTAATGCTCCACTCGGACGGCTCCGCCTCTTGTGAGAATCTCGTCTTACTGGGTTTGTTATTGCACGATTACATCGATGGTTTGCTAAGTGTATGAGTTGGCCGTCCAGCCATCTAGACAGGTCCATGACCATCACTCGTCCGCTTCACCCGCGACAATCACGTCGTCTGAAAGGAGAAAGATCAGTCCAGCCTCGAGGTGAAAATCTAGTCCGATTACCGATCTTAAGGACCGCCCGCACAAGCTGCAATGATCAAATTCAGTCAAGCAACAAGCAGCGATTCGCGTACACACCTGTGTAGCAAGTAAATACTGTTGTCGTTTCGAGATCAGTGGATCGTACACAAATTGCCTCTTCATGTCTACGGCCGAACTAAACACGCTCTGTGGATGTTAAGCTGCCAAAAAACGCACCGTCTTCGTCTTGTCCGGTACAGTCAATTCCCAAACGAGATTTGTTTTCTGTCACTTGCCTGCTCTTGACTTTGGCGAGCGTCTCGATCGGCGAGAGACCACTGTTCTCTGCAAGCGCAAGCGGAACAGCGTCGAGAGCAGCGGCAAAAGAGCGCATTGCGTATTGTTCTATCGAGGGTATCTAAACGAGAGTCAGTCAAAGGAACACTCATACTTTGCAACCAACCTCGTCGGCAGCCTTTGCAACAGCGATAGAACAGCTGATATCGGCGGCACCCCCACCATAAACTACTCTGTTGTCTACAACAAGATTTCGGACGGCGCATATAGCATCGTGCAATGCCCGCTTCGCTTCGTCTACGATCTGGAAACAGTGGGTGACACGGAGAGCACGCAACGCATAGACATACCATCTTGTTAGATCCACGCACGAAGATGGTGACAGCACGGGTGTTGGCGCATTCTTCGATGACAAGCATCTTATCGCGCGTCGTACCAAAGGTGATTTCGCGTACAATGCCCGCTTTACCTAGTTTTTCTGGCGTGAGTTCCTCAAATCGGGGCACGATGCGACCATGTGTAGCTATAGCGATTAGCTGGGAGACATTATGGCAGGTTTGAGGTGCGGTAATGACAGGGACGTTACCTCGATCTCGGGTCCGCCAACCCACCGTACAGCTGGCAGCTCATTTTGCATCAACAAATGATTCGCCTCGTCGTCAAAGCCCCATTGGCATATGACCAGGTTAGCACCCGTGTTTTTCACTAGCTTGATCATGTCATCGAATTTTTCCCTTTCGTACTCTCGCAATTTCTTAAACTCTTCGACAGACGTGATATCCAACTTGTGCTTGGTCTTTGGGCGTGGTGGCTCAAATGGACAAGTGAGGATCGCCAAGCGGGCATCTTTAACGGACGAAGGCATTTGCGGATGCGACATGTCCTTGTCGATAAGCACGCCCTTGATGAGGGTGGTGTCGGCCAGAGATCCGCCGACCTTCCCGTCCACCTTGATGAGGTCAAAAAGAACGTCGCGACGTTCGATGTCTGCAACCGTCAGTACTGCGTCCACGGCAATCTCTGCAAATTGCCTGATCTCTTTCGAGACACTATCGAGGCGACGTCAGCCGAGAATAGGGAGATGCCGCGTATGCACACATTTTGCTGCCCAGACTTGTCATGGCGGTTTTGATCAGATTTTCCTTGTTTTCGAGTGAGAACGCGACGCGATCTGAGATGCGGTCGAGTTGTTCTACGGCGACCACGCAGGCCTTGTCGAATCCATCTGCGATACGGATGGGGTGGATTCCTCTGTCGAGGAGAGCTTCGCTCTGCTCGAGCAGGGCACCGGCAAGGACTTTTTCAGACGGGATTGATTGCTGGTGTTCGGACGTGGAAAGTGGAGTACGTACCTACGACGCCGGTGGTACCGTCGCCGATCTCGTCATCCTGACTCTTGGAGAGTTGTACGAGGAGTTTTGCGATCTGATGCTCGACCTCCATCTGGCCGAGGATGGTCGCGCCATCGTTTGTGACGGTGATGTCGCCGTCGGGGGAGATGAGAATTTTGTCGAGACCTGGGATGCAAATGTGACGGTGATCGCGTGCGTGTGCGATGGGACGCGTACCTCGTGGGCCGAGCGATGTGCGGATGATGTTTGCGACCGTCCGTGCGGCGAGGATGTGGGACTAGACGGGTGGTGGGGTGAGTGGGGTCGATCGGGCGAGCGAGAGTGCAGACCTTGATGGCGTCTATGCCATGGCTGCGGGTTTTCTTTGCCTGTTCTCTGAGGATGATAAACGGGCGTCCGTACTGCTGGTCGTCAGCGTCGTCAGGCGGGGCGGACGTGGACGCACCTCGTCGGTGGCATAGACCGCCTCGGGTTGTGCCATGGCAGAGGGTGACATGGATTGGGGGCGTGACAGCTCTGATATCAAGTGTGACGCGTGACATAAGCGTATTGGCGAGCGACTGGTTACTTTCTGACTTGAACCACATCGCACACATGGAACACGAAATCGACGGCTGGATCGAACAGCTCAGCCAATGCAAGCAGCTAGCAGAGGCGGACGTAAAGAAACTATGCGACAAGGTTCGTTTCTCGCCACGTCTGCCCGATCGAACCCTTACCTCGTGCAGACAAGGGAGATCCTGATGGAAGAATCCAACGTACAGCCAGTCAGGTGCCCCGTCACCGTCTGTGGTGATATCCACGGCCAATTCGTGCGTACAGCCTTCTCGCCGTGATCTATCCCTGATCAGCCCGTTCGTCTCGCCGCGCACAGCATGATCTCTCAGAGCTCTTCCGGATCGGCGGAAATTCACCGGACACCAACTATCTCTTCATGGGCGACTACGTCGACCGTGGATACTACTCGGTCGAGACCGTGACACTTCTTGTCGCGCTCAAGTTACGATATCGAGACCGCGTCACGATTCTGCGGGGTAACCACGAGTCGAGGCAGATCACGCAGGTATATGGCTTCTATGACGAGTGTCTGCGAAAATACGGCAACGCCAACGTGTGGCGCTTCTTTACCGACTTGTTCGACTATCTCCCTCTGACTGCACTGATCGACAACCAGGTGAGCACTCAGAACGTGGTCGCTCGCTGTGCATGATGCATCGCTGTGGATGGGTCTGCTGAACACTCGACAGATATTCTGTCTACACGGTGGACTATCACCCTCGATTGACACCCTCGACCACGTTCGGTCAATCGATCGTGTTCAGGAGGTGCCTCACGAAGGACCGATGTGTGACCTGTTGTGGTCCGATCCCGACGACCGGTGTGGTTGGGGAATTTCACCCCGCGGGGCGGGGTACACGTTCGGGCAGGACATTTCGGAGGCGTTCAATCATAACAATGGGTTGACGCTCGTGGCGCGCGCCCATCAGCTAGTGATGGAGGGTGAGTCGCGATGGTCTGGCATGCATTGTGCAATAGGGCTGACGTGCAGAGCAGGATATAGCTGGGGACAAGACCGGAACGTTGTGACGATCTTCAGTGCCCCGAATTACTGCTATAGATGTGGCAATCAAGCGGCGATTATGGAGATAGACGAAAAACTATCGTACACATTGTGGGTGCCTGCACTCGTTCTGGTTTGGGACAGATGCTCACGTGTGGACGGGCAGCCTTCAGTTTGATCCTGCACCGCGGGCGGGTGAGCCTTTGGTGTCGCGGCGGGTGCCAGACTACTTTCTGGTGAGTGTGGGCCGCGTTTCTAGTGGACCGTGTGTGCTCATCGTGGTCCACAGTGATGACCATAGACGAGGTGGAGCGTGGATAATAGCGTACCCGAATGTAGTTACATAAATACGAGACAACACGGCTGATCGTATTGAACCACGCCTCAACAACGCGCGACACGACGAGCAACGCCTCTACGACGTCGCCAGCGACCGTGAGGCAACAACGTGTTGATTCTGTTGTATGTCTTTCTCCGGAACGCCCCTTGGTCAGGGAAGACGTCTCGATCACCACACCTTCCTCAACAAACCTCCCAGTCACAACCACCACCAGCACACTCTCCAGCCCAGACATCCCATAGCCAATCCTCAGAATCCACAGCGCGCCATTCCGACTTCCTACGCGTACGGGTATGTGCACCATTCATTTCGGGAACACATGGCTCATTTACGATCCGAAAGCGCGCCAACAGCAGGCACCAGATCACCTCCAAAACCACCCCCATCCCACTCTGCTCCGAATCTGGATCCATCAGACACCCAGGACGAGACTGCCCTCGTCCGCTACGCACGCCTTAAACGCGACCAATCCCTCAACGGCCTCCAGCCAGAAAAGTGGAGCGTAAAAGACACCTCCGTAAATATCGCAGCCGCCTTCAACCAGGCCGTGTCCACATCCTACGAAATGGACCCCAGCAACCCAAACAATGCCTGGGCATCCGGTTCCCAGACCAACCTCAACGTACCCCGCAGCACCTCCGTCGAGTACGAGAAGGAGACTCATTCCACCTCCAACCGTCGCTTGGCCCCTCCTCCTAGCCGTCTCACTCACCGAACTTCCCACAAGACCCTCTCCAAACAAGGGTCTGCCCTCACACATGTATCCGACTCCGAAATCGATGAACAACCATCCCAGCCCGTCGCTCGCGGAAAGAGCCCCTTTGATCAAGTCCTCGATATATCTCGACGTGCCATCAACACCGCTACCTCGTTCTATCTTCGACAGCGGTCCGTCGAGCCCGCAGACGTCTCCGCAGCGACTGCCAACGGCAAGGAGTCTAGCCTCGACTACGAGGAACTAGATCGTGAGTACCAGGAGCTGCAACAGCAGCGTGCGCAGGAGGACGAACAATCTGCTTCCAGAAAGATCTCCGCTAACAACCGGGGTAACCGCATGTCCCTCGACAACAAGGCCTATCTTCCCTCAATGTCCGACTTGGAAGAGTCAGACGACCAAGTTTCCAACGACGGCAAAAGGCGCAGAAAGAAGTTGAAAAAGAAGGATCTCGGTCCCGGTACATTGACTTCGCTTCCAGTAGCTGGCTACGACAAGCGAAGAAGAAGGAAGAGGGGATCCAAAGCCGGCGAGGCTGAACTCGATGGCGCAGAGGACGACCAAGAGAGCAGCATCGACAGCGAACAGGTCAGCTTTCACGGTTCGCTGGGGTGGTTCCTTTGCTAACGCCTCTGCAGCATTCGTCGGCACAGTTCGCTTCTGCCAATCGGGACACCCCGTTACGCATGTCCGTCCCACCTTCGACACGAACATCTGTACCTCGTGGCTCTGTGCCCCCGCCATCCAAACTTTACTTGGGATTGGAAGAGGGTTTACCTGACACCCAACCGGGTTTGGAGGTAATATTGGAGAGCGATGAACCACCTGGAGTGGATGGCGTTATCGATACTTCTGACACTCACCGTCGCTCTTTCTCGATTGGTGGCCTCCTCGGCCGTCTAGTCAACAGAATCGCAAGGTTCTTCCTGAGCATCCTCGAATGGATACTCCACATCGTATCCTTCATATTCTTGATACTCGGGCGCATCTTGGGCGTCACAGCGAACGTTCTCATCCGCCAGCCGACCACATTCATACGCTCCTTTGATCTCCAATCGTTCTCATATCTCGTGAGGCTCGCCGTTGTAGCACTCGTCATCTACCTTGCATGGTTCAAGTTCTATGATCCATTAGTTCAACTGCTTCCCTATCGTGCCTCCCCTCGCCCATACCACGCGCCGGAAATGCCTATCACGAATCTCGATGAACTCATTGCACGGTTGCAAAACCTCGAATCTGTGTTCTCTGGTCTTTCGCTGGACCATCAACGAGCACGAGCCCAACAGGACCTTGAGGCGCGCGCACATGGAGAAGTTGTGAATAGGATATATGCTCTTGATGCGCGCGTGCGTGAAGAGGCAAAACGAGTATCAGAAGCAGAGACATACCTCCAAGCTTCCGCAAGCCAGGGCCTTTCGGGTGTTCAGAGGCAAATCGATGCGCTTCATGCACAACTCAGTGCGGTTGAATCTGCCGCGCGGGAGACATTTCCGCCTCCCTCACCACCCCTGCCGACCAGTGATGAGGAGGCACGCAGGCAGCTGAAGCTGCTTGAAGACCGTCTGGGCAGTATCGAAGGAGGAGTCAAGGAAGCCCTTGAACTCTCGATGAATGTCGTCAAAGACTCGACGCCTTTGGCACCAGCATGGTGGTCCAAACTTTCTTCCGCCATCAGTGCTGGCAAGGGTCTCACCATCAAGTCCAGCGATGGTACTGACGTAACCGGTTTGATATCCCATCTCGTCGACACCGCTGTTGTGCGGTCCACTACACGCGACATCGTTTCGCGCGCCGATTTTGCCTTACACTCTGCAGGGGCCCGCCCCATACCGAGTCTCACCACTCATACTCTCGAGATGCGTCCGACCACGTTGCGCGGGACAGTGCTCGGCTGGATGACTGGCCACGGGCGTGAGATGGGCCGGTCACCGATCACGGCGCTCCATCAAGACGTCCACAGCGGACTTTGCTGGCCCATGAGCGGCGACTTTGGTCAGCTCGGCGTTGCGCTCTCTTTCCCTGCTTATGTCACCGACATCACGATCGATCATGTTGCAAAAGAGGTTGCGTTTGACCCCCGGACTGCCCCTCGGGACATGGAAGTGTGGGGACTGGTAGAAGGGGAAGAAAATCTCGAAAAGGTCAAAGCCTTTAAAGCGGAGCGCGCAGAAGCTATGCGAACTGCGGAAGAATCCGGCTCTCCTTTGCCCAAAGAACCCGACGAAGATGACTACCCACCCACGCTCCCCGCGAACCAGCCCTTTATACGTCTAGCTTCCTTCACGTATGACATCAACGCGCCGTCCAACATTCAGACGTTCCCCGTGCGCCAAGAAATCCGAGACCTCGGTGTAGATTTCGGCATCGTTGCGCTCGTGATCAAGAATAACTGGGGCAAGAAGGAATACACATGTCTGTACCGATTCCGCGTTCACGGTGAGCGCCTCGGTGGGATGCCACAACCGTTCATCCCGGAAGAGCTATGACCAAGGCAATGACACTCTGGGGTTGCACATACTATCTTTAATATTCTTCCATGCTTTTTTTTTCTCATATGAAGTTCTCTCGTTTAAAAGGTGGTCCGTCTCTGCTCTGCTAGATTATTCATCTAATACTACTCACTGGCCATACTGATGACTGCGACGACAATGCAAATCCGCTTTGAAATTGACATGGCCTGGATCGTGTTCTGAAACAAGGAAAAATGCAATGATGACCGTCTACACGCTGGGTATGATAGAGCACGTCTAAGATGAATCCAATATGATGACACTCTGAAAAATGGGGTATCTCCTGTCCGTTATAATGCTTGACCGGTCACGGAATCAACGGGGGGAGCAGCTGTCGAGCCATCCCGGGCGCCGACTTTGACGTCCCACTCCTTGATTCCAATCACGCCGCCGAGCTCGCGCCACACGCGCGTCATGTCCTTCCGCCGTGTTTCGGACATGGACAGGAGCGCGGGCCAATAGGCTTCGTGCGCGTATTGAAACGGCACGGAGCCCCCCCAGCTGTCACTGACGAGCTGATCCAGCTCAAACAGCTTGGCGTTATCCTGGCCCTGGTCCCTCGCCTCGGCGGACCGCCACAGCCCCCGGTCGTCCGGGACGGGGTTGAAGACCATCTTGGCGCGCGTGACGGGGTCGATGAAGGGATTGATGAGCTTGTAGAACGCGTTGAGCAGCCAGGGGAGGTGTGCGATGATCGCCGCGCCGAGGCGCTCGGGGTAGTGGGTCTGGAGGATGTGGAGGACCTGTCGGGCGGTGGAAAAGGAGGGATTCTTGGCCTTGTCTGCGTAGTCGATCATGAGTGCGATCGTCCTGTGTGGAAAGGACCAAACCAAGCGTGCGTACGCGACGTGAGCGGACGAGCGGAAAGGAAAAAAGCGCGAGACTCGTACTCGACGCCGGGGCCCATGAGCTCGATGGCGCGCTCGAGGACAAAGAAGACAAAGTGGATCTGACGGGGGCTCTCGTCGGTGTTTTGCCTGCTCGGACAGAGGTAGAGGGCCGGTCTGCCGTGGGTGTCGTAGCCAAAGATGAACTCTTTGCCGGTGACGGCTTCGGGCTCGACGTGCTCTGCGGTGATGAGGGTGTAGAGCCCAAAGTCGCGTCTCCACTTGAGGGTGTCTTCTAGGCGCTTGATGGTCTCGGACACGTCGTGCTTTGTGGCGCGTGTGTAGCGCAAGATGCACTCGTACGACTAGGGAGAGACGTGGACGCGTGAGACGGGTGGAAGAGAGGAGGAGAGGGAGACGAACGAGCCACATAAGTTCCTCTTCCATCAACGCGCCTTTTTCTGCATCGACGTTGGGGAGGACATATTCCGGGTTGGCAAAGTGGGCGAGCACGCGGTCGTACTCTGCTTGCTCTTTCTCGGACAGCTCACGGGGCGGCGCGACGTCAGGACGGGACGGGACGGGAAGGGGTGTCTGGATGGGGGAAGACATGGCAGACAGGTTTGGAAGCGAACAGAGTGCAAACACGCGACAAGAAGCAAGTCAACTCAGGTCAATCAAGGTGTGTATACTCGTCTGGCTTTCCCCTTTTCTCCACTGCGGCTCCTCGTAGACGAGACTGGTCGAGCGACCAAGACACAGAGAGTCGTCACCGCTGGCGGTCAGAGTCGCATGCTGTCGCGGCTGGATCAGCAGTCTACCATCAATCACTCCTGACAGCAGATCATGACATCACCAGCAAAACCCCCCCACAAATATTCGAGCCGGGTCTGACGTTGCTTTCTCTCAAACCACCACCATGAACTTGGATCTAGACTACACCGTCTACAAGGGCAGCGCGTCCGGAAGGATCGTCGAGGCCAAAGAGCACAGGGATAATCTCGCCCCTGATCAAGTCCTCCTCAGGGTCACCCACGCAGGACTGTGCGGTACCGACGAACACTACAAGTTTGCTGATATGGTCCTCGGTCACGAAGGCATAGGCGTCGTCGAAAAAGTCGGTGCCGAGGTAAACACGTTCAAGGTGTATGTGTTGCTCCTAGTTTGTAGGCTCATCCTTGTGCTCACACTGCTTCAGCGGGGATCGCGCCGGATGGGGGTACCTGCACGATTGTTGCTTGCACTGCGACCAGTGTTTGAGCGGGAACGAGATGTTCTGTCCGGACCGCGCCATGTACGGCCAGGCTGACCTGGATCAGGGCGCATTTGCCTCGCATGCCGTCTGGAAAGCGGACTTTCTCTTCCACATCCCCGATGAAATCTCCTCCGCAGAGGCAGCCCCGCTCATGTGCGCTGGATCTACCGTGTTCAACCCGTTGCACACGTACGTTCAATCCACCGACCGCGTGGGTGTTGTCGGGATCGGCGGCCTTGGGCACCTCGCTATACAGTTTGCCTCCAAGATGGGATGTGAGGTCGTCGTCTTCTCCAGCACGGACAGTAAAAAGGGAGAGGCAAGGAAGCTGGGTGCAACAGAGTTCTACGCGACAAAGGGGGCGACCAAGCTGGAGATTGGGCGGCGCGTCGACCATCTGATTATTACCACTTCGTCGCTCCCCGATTGGAACTTGTAGGTCATGCGTTCTTTGGGAAAGCTGAACTGACTGCGCTGTTGGACAGGTTGCTACCGGTCGTAGAGCCAAGGGGGAACATCTTTCCCCTGACCGTTTCAGAGCAGGATCTCGTTCTGCCGACCATGAGGATCTTGACCGAGGGTGTCCGTGTGCAAGGAGGCTTGCCGTGCTCGCGGGGGCTGCATGTCAAGATGCTGAGGTTCGCTGCGCTGCACGGCGTCCAGCCGATGGTTGAGGAGTTTCCGATGAGTGCCGAGGGCATTGAGGACGCGATGTCGAGACTGGAGCGGGGCAATGTGAGATACCGCGCTGTGATGGTAGCCTGAAGTATTAGTCATCATTGTGTCGGAGCTATGACGTCAGGGGTATTTGGTATCGACCACTCTCGGATGCTGTAGCTCGCCATGTCTTCCCTCAGAGCAGCCACAAGAGCGACGTTCCACCGTCGCGCTCGCGTCCCCGTCCCCATCTCATCTCCCATCAGCACCGCCCATGCACACGGCCGAGAGGTCTCTCCCCCCTCGAATCTGCGCACAATCACTCACCTCGTCCAGTCCAACAGAGACAAACAGCCAAGCTTGCCGCACAACCCCTTCATGGACAACGCCCCGGGGTGGAACGAGGACCTCGCGACCCCCTCCGAGGCATTCGTAAAGGTACCCCTACCCTCCTGTCTGCGCCACCGATGCTCACACGCGACCCCAGGCGGACCGCGAGACGACGAGGCTCGACGAGATGCAGCAAAAGACGGTCGACCACATGCGGCGGTCGAGCGATGACCCCGAGGCCGAGCCAACCCGCGCAACCTATGCGCGCGACGAGGTCGGGGGCCCACTCGGCAACGCCGGCGTCGGCGAGTTCGAGGGCGTGGTGGGCAACGACGATCTCGGGCCGGACGCCGCACAGGTCGAGTCCGATGGCCGGGTCGTGACGAGGCGTGTCCCGCGCGGAAAGGCGACCGCTCGCAGAGGCGAGTAGATCAGGTGTGAGTCTTGCGGATCATGCACATGGGCGATGCCTTCTTGAAATTCAAGGAGCTGTATTTTTTACTGGTTGAAACGTTGACCCCTAAAACACAAAACATGGATTCTGTAGCGCGCTCGTCGCTCATGGTAACGATAACGAAGTGTACAACATGTATGGCACTAGAATACGACAATGGTACTACCGTCCTAACCTTGGCACGAGAAAAAAGCCGTTAGAGCACTCCAGGCTTCGCCTCTCCAAGAGTTTCCCCAGGGGCAATGACCGGTCCGACTCCGAATGCCCCAAACCCAGGCAACATCTCGGGCTTGGCTCCGTATTCAGTCGGAGGGAGGCGTATGGGTCCAGGTTCAAAACCTCCACCAGAGAGACCGGGCGGGAGTCTCGCGGGTCCAGGACCAAAACGGCCACCAAACGGCCCTGGGAAGTTGGGCGGAAGCTTAACTGGTCCCGGCCCGAGCTCAACCTTGGATTTGTCTGTGGTCGTCACGGGTGGAACGGACGCATGGGGAATGGTGACGTGGTAGGTGGCCTCGGAGACCACTTGGTTGACCACGATCACTCGCCTGGGGTCGAAGTAACCGCGAACGTGAAGTGGGTTCGGAGGACGCTTCTCGGTGGGTTCAATCCTGCAGGATCGAGTTCATCAGTTTTAGCCGGCCGTTCACCCAACGCGCGGGAAGCGATCGGCTTACACCAGGTTGAGGGAGGAAGTCGCCCTGCTTTCCGAAGGGACGCCGAGGATGACGAACCTCGAGTCGGAGAGGGCCGTGTAGAAAATGCCTACGAGACCCGACTGTCTCCCCCCGATGGCACATCGTCACCCCCCATGAGCGACTCGGTGCTAAAGAACGGGTGTACGCACGAGCTGTCCTTGATCGCCGACCTGGACTTCGGTCTGACCTTCGATGTTGACGACAGTGCCGCTCTCTTCGGGGCCGGCGGCACTCTGCGCGAGGAGCTGCGCCTTGTATGCGTCGCGCGAGACGGACGTGCCGTTGACGGTGAACTTGGCGTCGGTGGCAAATGTACCGTCAAAGGCGGTCTCGAAGTCATCCTGCGTCTTGGACTCCAAGATGCCGGTCAAGCGGGACACTGCCCAGGAGGAGAGAGGAGGGAGGACGATATTGACGGACATTGAGCGTGCGTGTCGATGGGAACGAACGCCGTTTGTAAGGAGGGAGGGACGTTATATATGCGGCCGACAGCGCACGCCTGGGGTAGCGTCCCGTTCGGACAGGCGATGCCCTGAACCGGTTTACTACGAGGCAACACGTACGCCGTCCCCGTTTCAGGTTCCATCCAGAGTCCCCGTCAGCGCCGATCGGTGTCTTGACTGTTGGCCAAGTCGACTTTGGCAGCGTGACTCATCATCGCCGTGCAGGCTGCGATCTGTACGGTGTCGACGGCTAAAGAAAGCTGGGGTAGGTTTTGTCCATAAGATCTGGAAATACATGATCGTGTACTGGTCCCCTTGCGCAGAGTCCAATGTAAAAGCTAACATACATAGATCACGCAAAGTCGCCGGGCTGGACCAATCTCAGACTGATAGGAACCTGTGCGGTCACATCGTCCCCTGCCGGAGGTCGGACGACGGGGACCTGAAGGCCATTGGTCTTCCAGTAGATTTCCTTGACGTTCCCATTTTCGTCTGCTATGCTGGGCAACGCGAAATGGATGCGTGAGATGAGCGTTGTCACCACTTGCTCTGATGCGTATATCGGTCAGTTCAGCACATAGTAATATGACTGCGGGGCTTACTCATTTCCATTTCCGCAAATTTGAAGCCGCTTTACGGACATGCTTCAGACTGGACATGAATAGACGTGAAACGTGTACGTACATGCACGCTCGACCGCCACCAAGGAAGGTCATCCTGGACGTGTCATGATCAGAATCCACACTATGGAACGATGTCGTGCCGCATGGACCTACATGGATGCATAAACACCCGGGTACTTCATTCCTCCTTTCACCCCCGGAGTCTTTTCTGCCTCACCATCTTCCAGCACGACTTCAGAGTCCCCGCTCAGTGGCACACGTTCTCCTGTAGCGCCAAGCCACCGTTCGGGCCGCCACTCGGACGCATCTTCTCCCCACAGGTCCTTGTAATGATTCGCAGCTAAAATGGACATGATCAAAGTTGTACCCTTGGGGATGGCGATTCGCGAGAGCATTTCTCCGGAAACAGATTTGATGGGCCGATACAGCGGGAGTACAGCGTCTTCACGAACGCTGTAAATGAAAGCACTGAGCCGCTGACAGATGATGAAATCTGACCACCTTACGTTCGGCTCAGCAGCGACGTAGGTGGGTGCACCCTCAAAGTCTCTCGAACGACGGCATCGAGATACGGAAGACCCATGAGCAAGTCGTAAGGTAAACCCACCTCTTCCCAAGGACCTGTGACGCCATGCGACGCAGCATATTTCCGTTTCGCTTCCCGCACTTCGCTACGCAAGCGGGCTTGCACGTCTGGTTTGCCGGCCAATATCCATAGGATGCGACATATGGCTGTCGTCGTCGTCTCAAATCCTGCGAATATCATCGTGCTAAAAATAAAGAACTGAGTATGTCAGCGAGTCACATTCGTGATTTTGGGCTCACTTCATTTGCCCTAGTAGCTCCTCGTCCGTGAGTCTGTCAACGTCAGAGGAGGACATGTTTGCCCTTACTAAAGTAGGGTCGTCACCATGGCCGCATAAGATAGATATGTTTGACTTACACATGACGCTCATGATATCTTTGCCTTTGGTGCGAGAGCTTAAACTTCCCGGACTCTCTGGTTCAGCGCGACCCTCCATGGCTGCCTTTTTCTCAGCAAAAATCCTCTTACTCGTGGCGTCCATGACTTGTACCACTCGGCGAAGGTCCCTGAGGGCGGGGAGCGGAGTCCAATCCACTATTTTGTTACGCAAGTATAAAGAGAAGTTTCGGACGACGAAGGGAATAAGCGGTCTGACCATAAGCAGACGAAGAACCGAAGGACTGTCGAGGGAATGTGTGAGCTCTCGAGAGCCATCGGCCTACCCAGTAGACGGTCCTACGCTAGGTTTTTTATTGCCTCCAAGTATTCATTTTCTCTGTCGATATCTAGGGCATTAAAAGAATGCCCCAGTGTGGCCTGACAGACGTATTCGAGAGCACCGCGAGATAGCCAAGGAAGCATGTTTATTTCTTTCACAGCTGATTTGCGTGAGTGGGAAGCAGGTACAGGATGGGTGAATAACATACAATGATCGGATGGCAGCTGTTGCAGCAGTATTGAGCAGAGCTCGTCCGCAATAGGTTGTATGACTGGGAGCAAATCGCGCATATTGGCGAGCGAGAATACGGGATTGAGCATCTTGCGCTGCTTCTTGTGCTGTTCACCTTGTAGAGTGAGATGCGTCACGGGCTGGTCTCATGCAGCATAGGCAAGATAGCATACCGAGCGTCGAGATGAGACCCAAACCGAATATCAGACGGTTTCCCCTGTCGCACGGGTCGGCTCCCTGAAAGCGGATGTGGGAAGAGTGGAGCGTACATGATGAACATGTCTGTTTCCGTGTAAATGTGTTGTTCTTTGACGACTATGTGATGGAGAGCGAGGGGATCGGATATGTAGAGCTGTTGGCTCTAGGGGGGAAGTGAGCGAGCCTGCTTTGACGAAGGCCTGTGATTGATTACCCCGAACAAGGCGTTGACTTTGACCGCACCGCCATATTTCTCGGCCAAGGCAAGGTTGTACTGCAACGCGTCGCGGAACAGTCGATGGTAGTTTCCTGATGACGGACGGATGAGCTAGGGAAAGGAGGTGAGGAGAGAGATACCTGTGAGCCAGTGTTCCTTGGCAGGGCCACGTATGAGTGCGAGGGGGGACTTTGGTGTGGTGAGATGCCTGACGAGCCTCCAGAGGCAGAAGGCGAGGATGGCGGACGGGACGAGGGAGTGCATTGAGGGAAGATATCGACGTGGCAGGCGAGTTATCCCCGCGTGAGTCCCTCGTATGCCCACGCCCAGACGAATATCTCGTCCGTTCTGACCACGACCATCCCAATGCAGCTCTCCAATGATCTGGCAGCCCTCATAGGCTTTGCTTGCGAGGCTGTTCTCTGGGGTACCTTTACGTCCCTGCCAATCCACCCCTCGCTAACCCTTTTCAGGCGTAAACGCTACCCTCTTCCTCGTATCCCTCATCATCCTCAGACAGCGACGTGTTTTCAACCTCGACCTGAACAATCCCATCATATATCTCAATTTCTTCATCTTCTTGTGCTGCACGGCCCACTTTGCTCTCGAGTTCAATCACTTCTACACGACCCTGGTGAGTCTAGGATCTGACCCTGACCCAAACCATTCATGTGCCTGTCAATCAGGATGCGATCGGTGTCACCAACTTTGCCAACGAAACCAACTCGCTCGTGGGAGCCGACTTCTTTATATCGTTCACCGACCTCTTGGGTGATTTCGTCCTCATCTACCGTTGCTGGCTGCTATGGGGGAAAAACTACTACGTCGTCGTTCTGCCACTCCTTGCCTCTGTAGGCGGATTCGGTACGCTCTCCTCTTTTTCAAGCAGCTCCCATCTTCTCACACTCGTCCTTTAGCTTGTATCATTGCTACCCTCGATATCCTGCTCGCGACCAACCCCACCTCCCCCACCCCACCTGCAGCTCTCGTTCCCCTTGGTCTCGCCGCCTATGTCCTCCCCCTCTGCACAAATGTCATCGTCACCACTCTCATCGTCTTCCGCATCTGGCACACCTCTCGCTCTATCCCCGACTCGCCTCTTGAAATCGGCAAGGGCGCTACACGCCGTGCGATAATGCTCATCGTCGAGAGCGGCGCCCTTTACCTTTTGTTCCAACTCATCTTTGTCGTCCTCTTCGCCATCTCCAACCCCGCAGAGGCCATCCTCGCCGTCATGGCCGTACAAATATATGTAAGTGACACGGTTCCGGACCTGGCTCCAACCGTTGACTATCACAGGGTATTGCTCCCACGCTTATCATCATACGCGTGGGTCTCGGTATTTCTTCCGAAAACGCCTCTGGAACGGTCATGTCCACACGCATCAAATGGGTCGCACACCGTGCTGAAGAAACCGGCGCCTCGGCAACCAATTACACCGACGGATTGGTTACCAACATCGACTTGGAAGGGTCGAAAGAGTCCAACTCGGGAAAACCTGAACATGATACAGAGCCGAACATCCTTTTTGCGCCCACTCCCAAAACCGAGGGAGTTCCCACTTCCGTTTAAACTTTTAAACATCCCGTTACGCGGGAATGGAAAACGAAGCGGAACCAGCGATATCCTACGTGGTGTACAT
Source organism: Tylopilus balloui (assembly GCA_038089995.1). Classification (NCBI taxonomy): domain Eukaryota; kingdom Fungi; phylum Basidiomycota; class Agaricomycetes; order Boletales; family Boletaceae; genus Tylopilus; species Tylopilus balloui. Next base: position 183,921 of record JBBPLW010000006.1, on the reverse strand, counting down.
ATCCAGCTGTTGTACAATATGTGTACCCTTACTCGACCGGCAAACTGGGGTGATCTGCCACCCATCTGCGTAGCACAGTCCAATCTTTACATTTATGCACTGAACCAACGCCGTTTGCGGAGTGAGTCCAACTGCCGTCGATAAGCTGTGGGATATCGTCCTCCAGCGTGGTGTCGGCGTGACAAATGAGGATTTGCCTAAGATAACGTAGGCAATGCTCGATATGCTCGAACGCGTGCGTTCGGTTCGTCAAATAGCCGACGCGAATGACGTCCAGGCAGTGGAGCTGGTGGAAAAGCGACACGAGGAAAGTGCGGTCGTTGGGACCGAGTCTCACGAAACCGTCCGAAGGGAACAGGGTCCCCCATTCGTCGTCGTCGTAGAGAGAGAAATGCGCCTCGCCGGTCTCCACGCTCAAGCCTGCGAGCGGTATCTCGACGGGCAGCTCTGAGGGAAAGTCTTGACCTATCCATGCTTCGGGGGGCCGTCAGCACGCGAGGGATTCCCATGCAACCAAAGGACCTACTCCATTCGCGGGCGACTGGTAAGAGACCGTTGACGGTGTGAATGGCGTACAAGGTGTGCACGACATTGAGGATCGTCACGACGGCGAGCACACCGAGGCAAGCGATCGCGGCACCCGATGGCTGGCAGAAAGGTCTGAAGAGCAGGGAAGGACGGGTGCCACTCATTGTCGCGGTGGGTGACATTGGCTCGAGCTCTACCACGGCATGCCAGATATATCGCTCAAGGCCATTGATCGAAGCACCATATCGTTATGCAGGAAATCCCAACCGAGATAGGATCTTCCCATGAACATGGCATCGAGTTCGCCGTGTGCATGCCGAGTTCTCGGCCGTCTCGCGGCGTCGAGACACCTATGCGTGCGATGACGAGAGAAGGCTGGACATGGAAGTGGCAGAGCTTGAGACTGACTCGGCGATACCGTGGGTGGGCTATTCAGCTCCTCCTGGATCAATCAAGCACGATGACAGGCTACCTCCGAGATACCTCCACGCGCCACAAAAAGCAAGCTAATCAGAAACGGACGTAAAACACCACGCGGACATTGCCAAGGACTCGCCTATAAATGACTCAGAAAAGCACAGATAGTCCGGCCACACGAACAAACCCGTAGCGGCTCGTGATAGAGTCAGAGGTGAGCCAATCCGCCCGATGGATGCGCTTTGTGCTCATTCCCCGCGAGCAAATGGGCAGCGACAATCACACCCCTCTTAGTCGGGGGAGGAACAACGAGATCGAAAGAGAGCACCTTCTCTCTTCCGACGGCTACACCCATAACACCTCCATGGGGGTACCTCGCGGCAGTACAATACCTGCACACTGGATTGGGGTGGCAGTAATTGTGCTGTTACTCATCAACGCCAGCTGTCTACTCGTCACCACGTCGCAACTGCACCTTGCTTCTCGAGTGCTGAAACAGCACCTCAACTTTGCCGATAACCGTGATCTTCCCCGGCCAGATCCGTACGATGGGCTTTGACCACTTGATGGAAGAGGGCCTAGAAACCAACGCTTGGGATTCATACCGTGGTCGTGGCGATTGAATACACTATTTTTATGCGACTGCACGCAAACTACGCCCACAGTGCGAATCAGCTTCACATGGCGCATGGTTCTTGCGTCTTTGGAGCGGTGGGGATTAGACGTCAAAAACGGGCGAAGACCTGCAACGGACAAGCGAAAAAGTTCACGTTTAGAAAGTATCGTGACAGGGGCTATTGTTTCCAGTGGAACTTCATCGCTTCCTCGGGCATAATGATAATGGAAGTCCAACTCCACACCGGCGGCGTGAGACAGATACGCATAGATATATAACCTAGAAGACGTGAGCTGCAATTTTCACAGCCGTTCTTGACATCTAGCAACATCCCGACATGCTTGTTTTCACGCCTGCCTTGCTCCTATCGTTTCTTGCACTGATTTCGTCCGTCGCTGGAGGCGTTGTCAAAGGCGCAGGTTGGTCCCTTTTTTCGAACTGGTTCGCGACTTCTCGTTGACGGTCCTTGACACGACCGTAGCTCGCGATGTCGTCGGTGCTGGTGAGTACAAGTTTCATCACCATCCTGTGACGGGAGGTCATTACCGCGTGCAGACGCCGGAAACTTTGTCAAGCGAGCTGAGGACGCAGGTTAGTGATGCATGGTTACCCATTCGAGTTCACCTCAAGTACCTGTGGGCTGTTAAGCTGCTACCACCACAACCCCAACTCCAGTGCCGGGTGCTCTTCTTGAAGGGAGAGTGCACCAAAAAGTCGGCTGGTGAAGCTGTGAGAGCATGGTGGCATAGTGGAGGCCAAGCCGGGATGGAAAAACGTAAATATCAATTTTGCCCGAAATTCGCATTCCTTGGCGTAGCTGTCATTTTGGTAATTAAGTATGGCAGTGTTCCTCTTCAACTCAAGGCGGCCTCGAATGCGATACTTCGCAGATACGGCAGTGCAGCGACGAAGAACTGGCTGAAACAGCACTCTGGAGAAAGCTAGCAACGAACACTGATTTGGTCAGACTTGGAACTGCCCATAAATCCGCGCCAGTGTCGGTGCAGTGGCGTCCCCGCGCACAGCATACGGTCTCCATGAGTTCATACAACGCTTGACTCCTGAACCACAAAGATCTGGTAAGCCGTTCAAGCTGGGTCATCTCAGAGTATAAATGACCTCTGCAGTGCACGAGCCAAGTTTAGCCTGTAACAAGTCAGCATTCCTTTGCATGAATAGAGAGTGTGCAGAGAAAGAGATACGGTAGCACTGGCCGCTCGCGGTCCAACGGTGCCACATTTCATCAGGCTCGGTTCCGAGGGGCGAGCCGCTCTTCCGTCGGGCTCCGCGGTGGGTTTGTATTTGTCTCAAGGCCCCTAGGTGCAGCAGAATGGCAAATGAAAACAAAGCTGGAAGTTGGGACGATGCAAGTTACCCCCCTGGCGACGTGGGCGTCGCACCCACTGCATCTGTATATGGAGCGCTAAGCCGAGGACGTCCGTCACCGTCCCCGTATCGGCGGCAGGTTTTGCTGCCCGTATCCGTGCGCGACCAGGTACGCGTGAAACGGGGTTGTGCTTCGCGCGACAGTGATGAGCGAGTCATCTCATTGATGGCGTGCACCGGTGAGTCAACCGCTCTGAGCAAACAGAAGGTCGAAATCGATAAAAGGCTCAGGGGTGGACGCGGCCTCTCACCAACTGAACACTCCTGCCATCTCACCATCATGCGCTTCTCTATCATCTCCGCTTGTCTTTGCTTGTGGGCCGTTGCATCCTCTGCCATTCCTGCGACGAAGATGAACAAGCACATGTCCCTCGTTGGCGCACTGCTGAAGAACCGAGTACACGAGGAAGTCTACCCGAAGAATAGGGGTTCGGAGGGTGAGTAGCCTCGCGATATATGGGATTGTGACTCGGCCAACGGGGCACCACTAGGTTTCATCGTTGCGGGCACCACATCCGTGCCTCCGCCAGCATGCGGGGAGCGTCGCTCGTGTGTTGGTTCATGAACCGAGCAGCCCAGTTTCGAAACAGCATCACCTTATACCCCTAGTTAGTTGTTTCATAGTCTAATGTCGCGTAGGGTTAGGGTTAATATGAACGCTTCTGTAATTGCCAAATTCGGTGCCATTTCCGCTGACACCTGTCATCTGTCGGCAATGGCGAATTCAGTGATCGGTGTTCCCGTTCAGGCGCTGTCTCCGTTGAAACCCCTGTTCTCGCTAACAATCGACGGCTTCACCGTTATCGCCGCGCTCGCTTCCGTCTTGCTCGCCTCGTCCTTGTTCAAGTTCGTCCATGCTCTCAAGGTCTCTCTCTCCCTCTCACCATCCCCACTCTCTATACTCACTAACCCCTGGACAGGCCGTCGACTTTTTGCCAGGCTTGCGCATTCCCTTGGAGCCCTTCTCCATCTTGGCCATCGTCCTGCCAGAGACTTGGTGGAACCCAAGTCAGTCGTTCCCACGACGCGTCCTCTCTCTCTTACCTTCCTCTGACAGGCCTCTTATTCACCTGGTCCTGGAGAAAGAATAGGAACAGTATGTGTACTTCCTCTCTCACAGCCCAGACTCATCTCGCTTCAGTCTACGATCGCTATGGTTGCGACACTGTCTCCATCGTCCCATTCATCAGCGGCACTCCGACGATATACACACGTTCCATCCAAGTCGCCAAGCAGATCGTCATCGTCGGTCACAGATCGGGTGCATTTGGAAAGTCGGATTATCTAGGCCGTTTCTTTCTGTAAGTTTCCAGAGCGATGCCCATCCATGAACACCATGTCTTATCTCGTATCCTCCAGGTTCTGGGGTCCCAATATCGTTTCTGCAGAGGGCAATTTATGGAGAAGACATCGAAGGATCGCTACCCCTGCGTTCAACAACGAGACGTACGTGGTCGGATTATCGCGTATTTCTTGTCTGCTCAATTGAGCCAAGGTATAACTTTGTCTGGGATACCTCGCACAAGCTTTATGCAGAGATGATTTCTACAGAGGGTTGGAGTACAAAACATGTCATCGATGTTCCCAATGTCAACGTGCTCACATTCAAGGCGTGTTCTCTCTGCTCACCATCTCGAGAATGATCATTCATACCGTTATTTCACCACAGTTTTCGCTCATCATAATTGCATCGGTCGGCTTCGGATTTCCATTCACATGGGCCAATCCGCCTGCTCAGCAGGGTGAAATGAGCCTACAAGAATGCATGGAAATCGTCACGAAGACGAATTTATTCGCGATCACTGCCCCCGCATGGGTCTGGAATTTGCCGTTTCCACGGTCAGTGCTGGGTCTGCTTCTCAAACATGCAGAATGCGCCGAGATTTATTCTTTGGCATTTACGACAGGATCCAACGCATCCGTCGTGCCTATGACACCGTGCGCGCATTCATGCGTGCCATGGTCAGCACCACGCGAAAGAATGTCCGATCTGAAGCGGAAGACTTTACAGCTAAGCGAGCGAAGGATCTCTTTTCACTTCTGGTTCGGGCTTCTGAGGATGCGGGAGGCAAGATGCGCCTGAGTGACAACGAATTGGCGAGTAGCATTTGAGGATGCCTTGCGCTAGTCACAAAGACTGACAGGTGACCTTGACACAGATTGGAAACGTGTTTTCTTTTCTGTTCGCTGGTCATGGTAAGTGCTCGATTCCGGTTCGTTAGATAGCCGTGGCATACTCATATCAAATAACCAGAGACCACATCACATAGTTTGGCAGCGACGCTTGCATTCCTCGCGTTAGATCCTGATTTGCAAGAGGAACTTGCTGCCGAAGTGCAAGAGGTGACTCGCGGCAGAGACGATAATACCCTCGTAAGTATCATGTCTGGTAGCGCTATCGCACTGCCTTTCCATTGAACTTGTTTCTCAGTTGGCAGCAGACTGTGGAAAACTCGACAAGATACTTGCAGCATTCTACGAAGCAGTCCGAATGTTCCGTAAGTAACAGTGCGCTGTCCGCTGACACTGCCTAAATGTTGTGTGCACTGTAGCATCAGGTGTCTTTCTTGTTCGCGAGGCAAAACATGACACGATCCTGGATATCTCTGACGGCGACGAAACTAGAATGGTGCATGTCAAGAAGGGCACTAATGTAAGTCGCTGTTGGGCATTCCGTGGACGATAGCTGAACCGGAAGTGTCAAGGTTGTGGTAGATATGGTTGGCGTCCGTGAGCACATTGCACTGCATTCTCACGATTGTAGGCTGGATAGTCGTCTCTAGAGTATAACCCACGTTATTTTTCCGAGCCCGACGAGTACCGAGCTTCAAGATGGTACAAACAGCAGACAGACGAAGATGCAAAGGACGAATCCGAGGAATACACGGCATTCAGCATCGGTACGACATGAATCGGCTGATCACTCCGTTTCATTGATGCTCCTAATCCATAGGTCCTCGCGCATGCGTCGGTCGCAAGTTTGCGTCTACAGAAAGCGTGTGCTTCCTCGCGTTGCTGTTGCGAGACTGGCGGGTCGAGCCCTTGCTTGCCATTCAGCCGAACGGTCGAGTTGAGACGGTGGATGAATGGCGCGGCCGAGTATTGCAGGCGAAGATCGAAATTACCATGGGCATCAAGGATGTACCTCTTAGATTTGTTAGGCGCACCTAAGCGCTGCACTGGCCAGATGTAACGGACTAACCGTGGAATTGAATGAATATGAGTTGTCGTCGTCCGTGAAGCGCGGATGTCCAAAAGAGGCTTTGGCTGGTTCGACGCGACCAGAGATATCCGCGCGTCCAACCACTTGCTTGTTGACCACCTCGTCGCTCCCCACGAACCTGATGAACCAATCTTACGACGTACGCTAACGCTTACTGTTATGAATCTCGCACTACCAGGGTTAGACCAGCTGCCACGCATGCCACACCGGATTGTAATCTACACGCTATATTTCTCACCAGTAGTTCTTGCCCAGTACGCCCCATCCCCAAGGTGAGCGTGACTTGTCGCCGTCTGCACGGATGCCTCTCATTCCCAATAGATGGGCGCAGGCGGTCGCTCTGCTGGAGAACACGCTATACGTCCACGGCGGACTAAGCGATCCGTTCAATTCTTACTCGTACAGCTCTGCACCAGAGGTTTCCGACTTGTTAGTCCTCGATCTCTCCACGTCCTTCAACTCTTCGTCCCCCCCATGGCAACTTTTCTCCGCCAGCTCTTTCCCTGCCCTCGCCTGGCACACGCTTTCCGCGTCTGGTCCCACCGAGTTTTTGCTCTTCGGCGGTCAACCGGGCCCCAATTCCATGTCAGTTCTTACCGGCCGCAATGACTCTGCGGGTTTACTCCGGACCTCCGACAAGTCCAGTCCATCTTTCCTCATGAAGCCGCAGAATTGGGCAAATGAACCCTTGCGCAGGATTCGTCACTCCTCATCCTGCACCAGTGGCAAGGTTTGGTTGATCGGCGGTGAGAAGGCGGATGGTTCCGGAAATGCATTCAGTGAATGCTACTCCTTTAGCCCGTCTGGTCCAGAGTTTGTTCAACTGCCGTCTTCAAGCAGTGCACCGCCCGACATTTACGGTCACGCTTCGCTCGTGCTACCCGATGGACGCCTCCTGGTCCTTGGGGGGTACTGCGCATCGTGCTCGGACCTTGTGCCCATGGACACGGTGTGGTCCTTGAACACTAGTCACAATCCTCCTCTTTGGGAGAAGCTCTCCATCTCGAGCGAGTCCTTGCCGAACCCTCGCCGTGATTTCGCGGCGGTCGTGCTTTCCAATGGTCAAGTCCTTATCCATGGAGGCGGCGATGCGCTGCTTCAGACGACGTACAGTGATGGCTGGATCTTGGACACGGGCCAAAACCCCATGGTCTGGAATAGCGTCGCGGCTCTCGCACAACTGGGTCAGAGGAAAAACCATTTTGCAATCCAAGCAGGTGATTATGTGTTATTCTGCTTTGGTGAGCTGCACGAGCCGTATGATCATAATGGTGGCCATTCACATCATTCATGTTAGGATACGGTTCCTCCGCCCCTGCATCTGCATCCTTATTCATATATAATCCGACGACATCCTCGATGGTTACATCCTACACTGCGCCCTCTCATGGCTCGTCGCCTGCCATCACCACATTACTACCGCCGACACAGACTGGTTCAAAACCTGGTTCTAATGGTGGGATGGAGACAACTTCTGGGAATTCACCGGGCACACCCTCGTATACCTCCGGTCCATCGTCTGGTTCGAGCAACCATACTACTGCTACCGCACTCGGGGCGACGTTCGGAATCCTTGGGCTTGTGGCAGGCGGACTCGCAACGATATATTGCATGAATCGAGTGCGCAATCGCGGCAGGGGTGCAACCGCACGATTTTTCCCGCTCGCGGACGATCCCGAATCCTCTTCAGAGGGTTTGGGACCGGTGACCAGCGCTGCACCAGAGGCCACGCACTTGGAAGGTCATACCAATGAAAGAACCAAGGGTGTCGTGATGTCGGATATCCTCGCACATCTCGGGATCAACAAAATTCGCTCTAGGCGCCATCAGCCTCGGAAGGACATGTTTGCGGATGAGGACACCATATCATTTGGCTGGACAGGGCACTCGACCGTGCAGAGACAAGACAGTGAGAGGATAAGCGTCTGGTCCCTCCGCTCTGTGGGTGCCTTGGTACGCGGCGTGATTGGCAGCGAGCCTAGCGGATCTGGGGTCAATCAAGAGGATCACGAGCGGGAGAAGACCGAACGTCTCCGTGAGGCGGACCAGGAGGGCTTGATTCGTCAGGGAGCCCTTCACAGCGATTATTCTTCGCATCCGACCCATCGGAAAGACGAAAGCTTCTGGTCATATACCGATCCCTTCGAGGACCCTGTCCCAGACGACGACTATGACCTCAATTTGCGCCCGGGCACTCCCGAGAAGGACGCAAATTATGACCATTCTGTTCTGAGAAGCGACAAAACTGACGATTTTGAGTGGACCGCTCTAGGCCCCAAAGACTCCGTTTGTCCATTACCTGTACGCTCGCACACGCTCAGTCCCCTCAGAGAAGTCTCGCACACATCTATTTCCGATCCTTCTAATTCGCTTCCGTCTCTGCAAGAACCTTCACACGAACAAACAATTCATGGTCACGGGGACAGTCCCGTGCTATCCCCGCTTGCCAGCAGCTCTCCAACGTCTCACAGTCCTACTGCAGCATCGCAGCCCACTACATCTGTTCCTCGATTTTCGGTTATCTCGGGTTCCACCTTGTCACATTCGCTGTCTATATCCCGCCCTGACAGCTGGTGGTCACGTTTAACGAAACCGCCGCTCCTTGATCGCCGCACGTCGATTACGGCATCAAAGCCAGTGGATTTCAGAGACCCAACTCCCGCCCCTCCTCTCGTCTTGATAGGGGAAAAGGAGAAAACCTCCCCTGCTGATGATTCACCTGATGGTATGCCTCCCGGACACGGCAGATCATTGTCTTCCGCCCACAGCGGGCGCACGGCGAATACCGAATCTGCGGAGCATCTGGGAGGCAGCTATGACGTGGTCCAGCGTCTTGCATCAGACGGATCGAGTTCCCGGCGGGCGCCATCGCTGGGTTCTGCGGAAACGACCGAGCAAGGGATGCTCGTCGCTGACGACCCTGCGTCTTCCGAGATCCCTCTGTCAAGCGGCTTACCCCACGTCGATCCGCCACGAATCCCGGCTGATTCTGTACTGTCTGTGGACATGGGCGCGCCGTCTGAGCCTGTGGCACCGCTGCCATCGAATCTGGCATCACCCAAGAAGGGCGCCCTCGTAAGCAGCAGAGTCGGAGCGTACGAACGCAGGTTGTCTCAAGAACTGGAATCGCAGCGGGTTCCGGTGCCCCGAAACACCCGCCGCCGCGAGGAAGTCCCATCACGGTCGCGACCGACGATACAGTACGGCGTCGCTCCGCGTGTCTCGTTATTTATTGCCAACCCCGATCATGGACATATTTCGTGACGTATCGTTCCCCATTGCTAGGAATTGGATTTACCCGGGATCCTATATTTATTTATTTCTGTACGCTGTATGCGCCGTGCTATGTCGTTGTGTCCGTATGCTGTCGCTTTGCATGGACTTGTTCGATATCCTGTAGACACACGACCGGGATTTCGGGACGAGCCTCGATCTCGTGATAGCATTCTGATAAACAGAACTTGTGTCAAGCATCCCATTGGTAGCTGTCATGTACAAATCAAGTTCCCAAAACCCGAGGAAGGCTGCTGCGGGGCCATTGCCGATTGACGCAAGCTGTCCGTCCACAACAAACCAGAACCCTTGTATTTGTACCGTGCCTGGCAACTGAGACGACGACTCGGGAGATCCGTGTAGGCGATGGGGAGGAGTAGCCACATTGAGATCAGGACACGACACAACCTTGATGCATCATATCAGGCGCATCGCTCGATACCTGAGTTGCCGGGTCCGCGTCTTCCCATAGAGAGCAGGCGAAGAGAGGAGGAGCGTCTCGAGTTGGTTCGCCGCTGGCAGATTCTACCGCGAAGCACCTGCGGACATGCGAGCGACGATGTATAATCTGAGGCCCTGCCTGCGGTCGGGACCAAGACGGAGATCAGTCCGTGCTGATTCAAAAATAAAAATTTTACTCGATTCCGTAAACCCTCCCCTCCCCCAACCCGGTCGGGGTGAGTTTATATCGGACGAGATGAAACACGAAAAAAAAAAAAAAAAACAAAAAAAAAAAGGTTTTCAGTCAGGGAGTATGTACGACATGTAGGAACCTGCTAAAAATAAAAAAGAGTCGACCACCCCAGCATTGATACACACGGCCCTTACCTATGTGTGGCTGTAAAGATAACGCTGGAGAGCGGCTTACGCCCTTGACCACCAACACGGTTCGATGAGAATTTTTTTTTCCGAGATCAAGACGCGACGATACGTGGCGGACGAGTCGCACGAACGAGCGGAAACGTTTGACGGCATCGGGCAAGAAGCCTGGCAGATGCGGCAGGCCCCAAGGGTTCCATGCCAGGGAAGCCACCTTTTTTTTTCTATATATCTCGTGTGCACTCGTCCTGTGGGAAACCAACGGTTGGATGATACGTGGCCCCATATGTGGGCACTTTGTCGGCAGAAGCGGTTGACATCAAGACCCGGATATCGAGGCTGTCACTCGTCATTAAACCATCATCCGAATCGGCCGCACGTCACACCAGCATGCCATGCTGTGGCGCCGTGTGATGGGTACGAGTTTGCTTATTTCAAGACGGTGCTTCTGGGCCGTTGGCGTGCTGTGCTGGGATGCGGCTGGCGTGGAAGATCGGAAGGCATCCTGATAAAGTCTAGTGGCTATTGGGCTATCTAAAAGTAGCCAGAGGTGGGAGCGTTTGGAAAAAAGGGGGGCGCTTAAGTTCCGAAGTGGCATGAAACTTACAAATCCAGGGTGCGACGCCCGACCACGAGGACGCACTGCTTCGGTGATGCAGTATGTTGGGCATAGTCGCAAAAAAAACCACCCGGCGGAGTCGTACGAGTGGAGATAGGCTTCTGCGAGGTGGCAAAGAGAAAATACCGTCTGGTGGCAGCTGCTGTTTAGGTAAGAAAAACATTTCCTCGGCCGTTTGGGTTGTTTCGAGGTGCTCATCATGGGGGGGTGATCCACTTGGTGCTTACCCGAAGAGCACTAGGCCGGTAACGACGCTACCTGATCGGCATGTAATAAACAAATGTACCTTGGTGTAACCACGTCAGCGGCAGCGTCCGCGATGTGTGACTGCCAAAGGTCACTGAGGGGGCGGAAGGAAATCATACCGAGTATTATTGCCATGCATTGCAAAAACATATAGGTCCGCCTCGTTGTATGGTGCTCCACTTTCAGAATTTGAGGTGGGATGTGGACCTACAGGGTTCGTTTACCTAACTGCGGGATGCTGTATTCATTGGCTGCCAACAGGATGATGGCGAGTGAGAACCCGGCGGAAGGCACTGGCTGTGACCAGATCTTGCCCTTGCTACGCCCTGTCTCATTGGCCACATCTCCACCCGGCAAACTTGCTTGCACCGACGCCAAGGTTCCAGAACAACTCTGTTCCGTTCCTTGAACACCATGCCCTTATTAGGAAAGCTGTGTCGGTCCCCGAACACCCCTGCCACGGCGTGCACCGGTGTGTGGTCTGCCTCGTGTTGGGACTCGTGACCGTGCCAAGCGCTGCACACAAGTTACTAATACAGCAGGCCTTGGATGTTTACATGAAGTGCTGCCCGTCTACTCCCTGAGCTCACGCAGCAGCTTCTCGAGCTCCTCGGACTTGGGTGTGATCTCTTCGAGGCCCTATCATCGAGCCCGACCGTCAAACGCAGATAAACAGGACGAGGAACTTTGCAATCTTACCCCGGCAAGCAGCTCGACGTATATCCTTTGGGCATCTTCCGTGCTCGTGCCCCTGACGCCGTCCCAGGCATCCCTATGGTAACGTGCGAAAATGAAGCATGCACAGGTCGATGGAGAGGAGCGCTCTGACCATTTAGCCTTTCCAACAAAGTCCAGCAAGCCCGGCCGCGGGGTGTTCACATCACCGATGGTGGCTGGAGGCGGCGTTCAGGAAAAGCTCAGCGGCGATTTCTCCGGGACACGCACCCTGCTTGTAGTATGCATAGTACTGATGGCGATCCGTTCAGCCGATCGCACGATTTGAAAGAGATCAGTACTGCCTCACCTTGAGCTTCGTGTCCTGGCTTGGCTGGTAAGGGCCGTCCTTGGGGAGACTCTGGACGTACTGGACGGCTTTGTCGAACTTTTCCTGTACAGACAGTGGCATGGTTGGTGCTGGTAGTCGTTCGAGGACAAGCTGCGACCCGCATCGGGTTTATCTGATCAGCACGGCTGGTTCTCGATTAGGAATGTCGGCATTGTCTCATCACAAAGGCTGTTTCGGTCACACTCGCAGGCTCACGCAGAGACGGTGGATAAGAAGGCGTAGTACGTCGTGTGACTATGTAGGAGAATTGCTGGGTCCGAGGTCCGTCCTGTGTTCGGGGCGATCTGGGGAAGAGTCCATGCGTGACAAGACACGTTGTGACAGAGCGTGTCGTGCATAGAGACGAGCCAACGCCTGATCGCAACCAGACGCCAACTCGTCCTGCCGGGCTCGAGCATGTCGCCCCCCGCGGCAGCACCGCCTTCACCGCAAGAGATACAGAGGAAGCTTTCCGTACACTCCACGGCCAAGCCCAGGAAGGCAGGTTATCCAGTCTTGCCCTCGATACACCGTCCTGATCTGGCGCATCGCAGAGTCCACCGGTAGTGCAGGCGCATGTGTCTGGAACGGAATCAGACTCGGATTCCGTCCTATCTCCAGATTTGGCGTCCTCCACGCACTCGCCATCCGTGGGCTCTACCGGGGCGCTGCTGTCTGCGAGCAGCTCACAACCACCTCTCTCCTCGATCGCCGAGCGTGCTTCGGGAAGCGGCGAAGAATCTGAAGGAGACGACGAGGAAGAGGAAAGGCCCTGGAGGACAGCGGACCGGTCCCAGTACGTGCAAGACTCTGTGGACGAGGGCGTCCTCAAGTCTGGTTATCTCTGGAAGAAGGGCGAGCGACGCAAGGTCTGTATCTCTTGGTCGCTCACGGATGGCGTAACCTGGATGAGTGTTCGCAGACCTGGAAGAAGCGGTGGTTCGTGTTGCGACCGGCGCATCTGGCATACTACGAGACGTCTGCAGAGTACCAGCTTCTTCGACTACTCAATCTGACGGACGTCCACTCGTGCACACCGCTCGTGCTGAAGAAGCATCTGTACACTTTTGGGGTCGTGACGTCTGTCAGGACGTTTTATCTTCAAGCGGAAGGCCCCGAGGAGGTGCAGCAATGGGTCAGGGCCATCCAGGATGCACGGGAGACGCTCATGATGACGTCGACGCAAACGTCGCTCACTACGGCGGTCGCAATACCAGACACGCCAGCGACGTTGAGTCGCAGGGCGATCACACCGCCTCTGACACAATCGTTGCATGGCCAAAATGTCACGTCATCGGACTCGGAGGAGATTTCGCCGAGTGCTCAGGGGACGTACTCGGCGTCGTCGCAAAATCGACCGACGATCGCAGGATCGCCAGGTCGGCCAACGGACGCAGTGAGGGACACGGGTGCAAAGATGGTCGTTTCCGGCTACTTGATGAAGTGCGGATCGAAACGACATAATTGGCGCAAACGGTGGTTCGTGCTTTACGGCGAAAAATTAGTCTATTCTGGAAGCCACATGGTAGGTGCATGTGACTGATGGACGGTCTATGGCTGATGCCGTGGGCGGGACGTTGGCAGGACACGAAGCCACACCGGCAATTTTCTGTGACTGATATCTTGGATGCGCTGGAGTTCGACATGCGGACACACAAGCACGGTGGGGGTGTGCCACCGCCTGTTCTGGGTGGACAAGGGTCGGGCGTGTCGACCGAGGAGCGACAGAGGGGACACGGGCCGTACACGTTCAAGATCGTGACGACGAAGCGGACGCTGCTGCTGTGTGCGCCGAGCGAGGAGGAGGAGATAAAGTGGCTGAGTGCGGTGCGGGCGCTGATCGCGAGACGAACTGGGGCTGGGGTCGTGCCTGGGGATCCGACATCGCGGGTGGAGGTGACGACGAGCGGCGGGCTGAAGCGCAAGGACAGGCACCTGAGCATGAGCGGGCCTGGTGGACCCCTGTCGGACGGGTAGATGGAGGATATCTAGCGCGACGAGCTGTAATTGTAGCGTGCGGTCCCACGTCAGGGGCGCTGATGAACTTTGTTGCGACAAGCGCGGAAATGCGATCCGTTTTCAGACATAGTGGCTCTCTCTCGGGGGTCTCGTCCGGCAACTCGGTGAATGCCGGACTGTCCTCACATGTTCCGACGTGAGCGGCACGAAGAGCGCGCGCGCGTACTGGCTGTGATTGTGGCGGTGAGGTGGAGATCTGCGACCGCCCGAAAAGGCAGAGATAGCCGCGCGTGACCCAGGCGAGACCAAAATTAAAACAACCCATTGGCAAATATTCCCACACCAATTCGAGGGTGCCGTGTCGAGGACCCCGTGAGCACCGTATGTAGTAATTCAGGCCATCCCGTTCTCTGCACCAGCTCTTATACCTTGGCCCTATGGCCTCCGTCCCCTCCCACACGCCCCTGCTCGCATCCCCTCCATGCCACCCGCTCCAAAGTCTCCCCAGCCCCGAAAGCCCGGAACGCCCAAAACAAAAGGCGCCGTCCGCGCCAAGTCCGGCTGCTACACCTGCAGGATACGTCGCAAGGTCCCCGCTCCGGTCCACTCTCCCCTCCCCGCCTAACCCTATCCCCAGAAATGCGACGAGCAGATGAACACCGAGGGCAGCTGCTCCACATGCGTCCGTCTCCGTCTCCAGTGTCTCGGATTTGGCGCCAAACGTCCGGAATGGCTGCGGGTAATGCAATCCCCCCCTCTCCCCACCCCCCCTCTCACATCCACCAGGAGAACCGCAACGTCCTCGACCTCCGAGAAAAGATCAAGAGTTTCCTCGCCTCCCAGGGCATGATCAAGGGCCACTCTGGCTCTGCAATACGCGCTGCCGAACACGAAGCACAAATACTCGCACTCTCAGCCGATTATATATCTCCCTCCAACAGCCCTCAGACACCCACCCTTTCCATATCCTCCACCAACGATGACCGTCCATCTTCATACCCGCTCCGCACGGACCGTTACCCCGATAACGATCGTAAGACCGCCTGTCGCACCGCTCACCTGACCCACCTAACCCTCTACAGGTTTACCCGTCATGCACGAGTTGAGCCCCGACTCTCCCCTGGAACGAAGTGAATACTCCGAAGTCCTCCTTCCCCCTGTCTCGTTTACTTCGCCTTCTGTTCACAATAGCTTAGATTCATGTAAGACCTCGTATCGCTACTAAGTATTTGTATGTATAATAGTGCTCAATGCCCTCCTTGCAGGGCCAAACCATTCATTCGCTCTTCAACGCCCACATACCAGTCACTTTTCAAGATGGTATAGTGTTCCCATCCATGAAGAAGAAGACATGGATGTCGTCTCGTCCGGATACTTGCTCGCACCCTCTCCTGCCGTCGATCAATACCCCTGGCCTATGCTAGACGATCGCCAAAACGCTTCCCTCGACTACTACATGAAACACGTCCTTCGTGCCCAATACCTCCACGCGAGCGAATCCCTCGACTCCATCATCTGGAAGTTGATCCACACAAGCGACAACGCGCGTCGGGCTGCCTGCCTCCTCTCTGACCTTCATCGCAAGAGCACCCAGAAGGACAGACTGACCATCATCGATCCAGGGGACGTAGAAGCCCTCCGCCGCATGCAGATGGTCTCCTTCAAGTGCCCCCTGACAGAGGGCGACGCCCTCGCCGGGTTGTGCATCGTCTCCTACTTCCTCTTCAGCGGAGGCAAAGGTCAATGGCAGACCTTTCTCGACGCTGCCTGCACCTATTCCCTCTCCGTCCTCAACGATCCTCGCTGGGGAGGTCCACGCAGAGTCCTCCTTATGTGTTCAGAGAGTCTCCGCTTCATCATCAAAACCTCGATATGGTTCGACGTCCTCGCGTCGGCCACGCTCGTCAGGGAGCCCCATTTCCTGGACGTCATTCGAGATCTCTTTAGCCCGCAAACCGCCTTCTTTGACGATGAGCCCGCATTCTTGATGCCCGAGTACTCCATGATGTCCGTCATGGGCTGCGAGAACCATATCGTGCTCGCCCTTGCGGAGATCGCCAGTCTGGCCAGCTGGAAGGAAGCCCATGTCCTCGATGGAAGCCTCAGCAACATAGAACTGGTCAAGCGTGGCCATAAAATAGAGGAGATCTTGAAGAAACCCAGTTCGCACCCGTACGAATTCGACCTCACCGTTGACCCCGCGGAGAAACAACGTGCTCAGCAGCGCCGCCTCACTTCAGAGGTCTTTCGTGCATCGGCACATGTCTACCTTCACTCGGTCGTGTCTGGTGACTTTCCCCGCTGTCCAGAAATCATCGAAGCCGTCGACGAGACGGTCAAATGCTTGATGGAAGCCGAGGACGGCCCCACCGGCCGTGCTGTGGTCCGAAGCGTCGTCTTCAGCATTTGTATCTGCGGCTGTCTGACCGAGGACCTTCCTCACCAAAGGTACTTCCTCAAGCGCCTCGAAGAACAGCAAGGCCACTCGATTGGAAATTCTCATCAAGTGTCGTGTCTCATTCAGGAAGTCTGGAAACAACGGTCCCATGGGGCGGTCCGAGTCGACTGGCGCAAGGTTATGCGGGAGGCGGAAATGCTGCTCGTTTAGACGTCTGTCTGCAAACTTGAACTTTTTTTTTTTCCCCTTGTTTCACGATTTCTCTTGCTCCATCCTATCCGTCACGTCACGTTTACGTCCTGTTCCAATTTTCATATGTATGATTGCGCCTCATCTGCATGTCTTGCTCTGCGAGCACTCTCTCGATTGCTGGTCAAGATGCTGGCTTGTACTGATCGGTTCATCACGGAAATACCCTATAACTAATTACAAGCTGTACTCCTTACATGTTTTCTCGCCCATTAATTTGTGAAAGCATCTGAGCCCTATGCGTGCAACAGCATCCCCCGGAAGGACACTGCAATGAACACGCGCACCGCTGTGCAGAGCAAACTGTGGGCATCGACAAGGACAGCTCGTCGTGGGAAGCGAATCAACGAGGACGTGCACGGTCGCTTGCACAGGCTGACAGAAAAGCAGTGTGGCTG